>ML782610.1:833191-850432 GCA_009831015.1 Picea engelmannii
GTCTCTTCCAACACTTGGCAACACAATGCTTAGGTGAAAGACAATAAGCACATGGATAAAGTTTCCACAAGTTCTGGTTTACTTGATTATGCTTGTTATAATCAAAAGGAGAATTAACAAAAACATGACCATTATACCTTCCACGCTGATCTTCACTTTTCTTTGGAGATGACTTGCATTCACTACCACAATCCTGAATTGATGCGCCATTTCCTTTCGTGAAGTGTTCTCGCAATGTTTTAAGTTGGCCATTTGAAGCATCACTGGCTTCTGAAGTTTTTGAACCT
This sequence comes from Picea engelmannii, assembly GCA_009831015.1. Classification (NCBI taxonomy): domain Eukaryota; kingdom Viridiplantae; phylum Streptophyta; class Pinopsida; order Pinales; family Pinaceae; genus Picea; species Picea engelmannii. Next base: position 833,479 of record ML782610.1, read on the forward strand.
TTCTTGGAAGACTCTCCAAGGTCCCCTTTGCCATATCCCAATCCTAAGTATCGAGGCCTTTCCTCAACCTCAATAGGATTTACAATGCCTTGACCTCTACATCCAAGGCCCTTTCCTTTTTCATAAGCCATCTTGGTTAATATTCTCAAACCTACACCTTTTGTGTGTTTTTCGAATTCACCAAAACCAACTTGATGAGAATGAGGAAAATTTGCTGAGAAACCTTCACTGCATACCTCAGATATGTTGTCTGAAACAGATGTAGAAGGCACTTCCTTCAATGCTTCTTTTCCTTTGCTGTTCTTTGAAGCTTTTACTTGAACCGTGCTCTTTCGTTCCAAGTAGTCTTCATACAACACCTTCACCATCTCGGCCATGGAAAACACCAAATCTCTGAACTCCTTCTCATCTTGAGAAATTCCTTCTGTAGATTCCATTTTCCTCCTTGAGATGTGTTCTTCCCTGGTTAACATGCAAAACTCAAATCCAAACGTCAACTAGCTCTGATACCACTTGATCCGTCAAGATTTTTCGAATGACTATGGTTGAGTTTAATTAGCATGCATTAATTAACCATTGGGAAACTTAACGAAAGAGTGGGAAAAGAAAATGAATTATACAGCCATTAACATATTTTCAGATTTGAAAAACAATGAAAAGTAGCAAACCATTATGCACATGTTGATAACGGAGTTCGACACAACTTTGCCTACGTCTCCGGGCCTTTTCTCTGTGAGGGAGGCTTCTTTATTTCTGTTTGAAAGCTTAATAGTACATCTTTACAATGTCGAATGGTCTCTAGATTGATCTGGTCTTGTTCGCTCAGATCTCTGGAACCATACACAAAAAACGACACCTGAAATGGATCTCCCGAGCTCTCAGAAACGGTCCGACAGCATCTCCTTCTCAACGGTCTCCCTACCTCAAACTGGCTTTGACTTGCCTTGTCTTAGCATCTCTGCTCTGAAATTTCTCTCAAAATTTGTCCCCTTGGCCTCAAAATGGCCTTGGTTAAATAGTGGGAAAGTTGGTTGCTCATCCCCAACTTCCTCCCAAGAATTAGGCTATAAAAAAGCCCAATAACTCCCAATTATGAGTTAATTATATTAAAATTAATGAAAAGTGGTTAAAATAACCCACTTTCAACCATATTATAGTTTAATATGGGCTTTAGCCCCCAAGTATGGGCATGTGCCCCCTTCAAAAGGTCACATGGGTACCATAGGGCCAAGCGCTAGCCCAAAGGGCTAAGCGCTGGCCCCTAGCCCTCACGCGCATTGGTATAAGGTCGTATGGTGGAGTGGTCACAAGACCTCGGGCTAACATTATAACTGTTTATAAACCGTTGCAACCGCAATACAAATCGCGCCAGTGGTTAACCTCTGCTGCACTCCAGGTTCCGGGGTCACGGTCGGCGCCGACGGCTGGGGCTTGGGACCCGGCCCTTGTTCCGCCGGCTCAAACCCTCCATGCAACATAAATAAAATATATGCCGCCCACATAACAAGAATTATCTGGTGGTCCAACGGTTCATTGGTGCTTGCGAAGGCGTAACGGTGGGAGGTCCTGGGTTCGAACCCCCGGGACCCCAAAAATTTTGATATAGCCCTCATTGGCTAAACCCGGGGTGCCACGTGGCAGCCCGTGATTGGGCAACATGGCACCTTTCCAACCAATCATTGAATGCCACGTGTCGGTCTCTGATTCGTCCACATCTGCCGCCACATCAACTGCCACATCGGAAGCCGTACACTCTGTCATCTGTGCCACGTCATCTTCTGTATGCCTAGTCAGCACTGCCATGTCATCTGTGCCACGTGTCACCCTTGCAGTGGTGACACGTGTCACTCCAGGATTGGTCCAAGTGCGCACCAAAAATGCCAAATCAGCCTGACACGTGTCACACTATGGAGCCACCACGTGTCCTGTATAGAATCTACCACGTGTCATCGTACAGACCTGCCACGTGTCCCTGTACGAACTAACACGTGTCCTGTACGGACTGTACAGACAGGTACAGTCAGCATCCCAAAATTTTCCTGTTTGGCTTGGCGGACAGAATGCGATATCTTCTCCATACGGACTCCGTTTGACATAAAAATTATACCACTGGAATCAGGAAGACGAGACAGACACAATGGTGTTGGTTTCGTCGGATTCCGAGCACTTTCATTTTTGAGCATTTTACATGCCCTAACAGGCTTCTGAATCCGATTTTGGATCAAACATAGTCAGAAAATGCATCTAACAATTGGATATTTCTCTAGTGGATATGTGATAGTTTTACTTGAAAATTGTTACATTTTTTATCAACATTTGTTGTTGTTGTACTACTGTTCATTGCTGAAAATTTGTAACAGGCATGGAAAATTTTCATGTCTAGTGTCTTTAAGAGGCAATTATTTCTTGTTTGAACTTGGAAATAATCATATAAATGCTAAAGTGTTCTTGATCCTTGTAGATACTCAAAAAATATTATCCCTATTATATTTCCTTGACCTGGACCTTTTGTTCAGTGTTCAAGAGAGGGGGTGGTAGGCTTGGATACTATACTCACTACTTTGATCCCTTGAGGTCACCAGGGAATCCTACCTTTTGTTGGATCTCTTCCATCACTACAATGATGGAAGTTTTTACTAAGGTGACAATGGTAGGATATTTCTTAGTTATGCAGGATTTGGGGATCTTGTTTTGGGATTTGCACAAGTACAAATCCTACAATAACATTTTGGCATCATTGTCAAGGATGATTGATCCATTTTCCTCAATGACATTTTCTTTGGTAAATTTCATCCGAAGCCCTTATCTTACAAGTTTACCTGGTGACTCTACTGAGGGTGATTACATCGCCTTCTTTTGGTGATCCTAGAGAGATCATCTAGTGACTCCATTGGTACATTTTGAGTTGTTTTCCAAGTGATGGAGTTATGGATTTTTAGGAATGGTTTCCTTGTATTTATTTTGAAAGCATCCCCAGATACCGAAACAAATATAAGGAAGGATGGTAATAAAAATTCCAAAATTCAATGGACATGTTGTTTCCCATGTAGTAAAGTTATTGAAATACATATGGGGTATGGGGGAGCATGAAGATGTATGAATACAATGGTTTTTGGTATCCCTATCATTTGGTGTACATGGTTGTATCAAAGACACATGCAAACCGAAAACCATCTCCTCTCTCACAAATATCATTAGAAAATTTATTGAATATGGGAATTCACAATCTCAAACATATGAAGACACTCTTCAAGAGCTCACAACAATCCTTAAGAGGGAGTGTTTATTCCTGGGTCATCTTGTAGGAGACCTTAGGGAATCACACCACTCCCTAGGAGAAGATTCCATTGGGAATATTCATCGTCATATTCATCATCAGAATGAAAACAATGCATTGGTAGTTGTTCCACTTATTAAGGATAAAGAACCATAATAATGTGAACTTATCCTAAAGGCTAAAGGAGAGTGTCAGAGAAGATAACACACTTCACAAGGAACTGGTTGATCAATGCCAATATTTACATCTATTGATTAGCATTTCAGTACAAAGACAAGAAGAGCATGACCTTGCAATTAACCAATATCTGAAATTTTTTGAAGTTTCAGCAGAGGAATAGCTTGCTACGACATACTTCCAAGTAAAAACACTATGTGTCAGCATACGAAAGAAGTATGACCAACCTTGGGTTCTATCCAATATATTGGAGTTGAATGTGGAGGGAGAAGAATGGTATGATTCAGAAGATGTGAACCTTGATGAAGTTCCCCCTCCAAACAAACAAGCAAGTGATGAAGATTTTATTAATGAAGATCCTCCATGTCTTGAGCATGCCTTGGATGAGAGGCTTGAAGATCATGCATCTCGAAAGAAAGATCTCGAGGAAGAATATTATGAATAGGGTTACCAACCCTTTGAAGAGGATAAAGAATTACCTCATGATTCTATTGAAGATAACGAAGACTTGATTGAAGAACTAGAGCCTGAATAGGTAAATCATGAGGAATATTACTCAGAAGAACATGAGTTTCCTTGTGAATATGAAGAACACTTTGATGAAATTTACCATGTTGAAAACCTAATCCAGGAAGATGCCCCTCGTGAAGACAATGTTGAATTTTGTAACTATGGTTGGTGTTCATAATGTGAAAAGAAAAAAGAAAAAAGTTGTGTTTGTTATGGAGACCAGTTTAGTATAAATATATATAATAAATAAGTAATTACTTATTATCCAAGGGACCCATCCTTTCATGGATGGTCACCATATTTTCTATATATATGAAACACTCATCATTTTCATAAGGCATCGATTGTATATCATCTTATATAAAAATCAACATTGCATAAATTATGGAGGAACAATTTAACAAAGTCAAATACTATGGATTATAACCAAATTAATTTTAATATTTGGGTAGTTATGAGAGGTATTCTCCAACTATTTATAAGAAAGAAAATTTAATTTTCAAAGAGACGTGTCTCTTTGGATCAATCTAATATTACTATAAAAAGACACTTGAAAGACACAACAATAAACACACATATTTTTTTCTCTCTCACATGTGGGAAGTTATCTAAGGAAGAGACCGAAGTTTCTAAGTAGTTGAATTTTCTGAGTGCAATTACTTAGTGATGTTATAGAGTTTACTAAAGTAATATCTTGTATCATTGGAAGTAATTACCACTTGCGGAAAATTGTGCTTGTCTAATTTAGCACTAGAAAATCAATATGGTTAGCCATATGACATTGAGTATATGGTGGATGTGTGTTGGTCATAGTAGAAGATGCATCATGTGCAGGGTCACAATATATAGTTGTGTAAGTACATGTTTTTCATTGCATCGACAAAATGTGAATTGTCTCCTTGGATTGCTTGGTGGATCTATTTGTTGTGTAAAGTTTTCATGGAAGCACCTATGTGGAAATGTTGATATAGCAAACATTGCGTGAAAGATATTCTCTTATGAGGTCAAGAGATTCTTGATCTCATTGGTATATTTTTGAGATTCATTGAAATGCTTGTGGGTGATGAAGATTTCCATATGGAGACCAATGGAGGAAATTACTACAAAACTATTTGAATTTAAGCGTAAGTACCAATCCATGGCATGGGTGTTATTGGTGTTCTATATGAAAACGAGTATTTGGTGAGGAGTGATCGAGATGGACATGGGAAATAGTGACAAACCCTATGTAGTCGAGATCACATGAAGTTTGTGTCAATGTGTTGATGTCATGGTTACCATGATGTTGTGTTCTTTGGAAAGTTGAAATATTGTCAAGAGAGGTCAATGAGGAGGCATGATTATGGTATTGAGAGAACATTAGTTATTTCCAAGAGTGATAGCCACCAATGGAGTATACAGTGCTAGTAGAATTGAGGGAAATTCAATGGTGACTTCCAAGTGGATATACAAGATCAAGCATGCAACATACGACAACATTGAAAAGCATAAAGAAAGGTTCATGGAAAGAGGGTTCTCTTAGAAAGAGGGAGTTGACCTTAGAGTTTGAAATGAAGGATATTGGCTTAATGCATTACTATTTGGGATTATAATTATGGAAAAAGCCAAGTGAGGTCTTCCTTGGTCAAGGGAGTATGTTATCACGATCCTTGAGAGATTTGGGATGATGGACTGCAAGTCCATGACAACTCCCATGGTGCCAAACTTGAAAAAGTTGAGAGACTCTGATTATGATCTAGTAGACCGCTCCATATATCGACAATTGATTGGCTCACTGGTGTATTTTGTTAATACCAGGCCATACATTTTCTTTGCTGTGAAAGTTCTAGGTGGAACCAAGACATGATCATTGGATTGACGCAAAGCACATATTGAGATCTTTGCATGGCACGTTAAACTATGGTTTGAGATATGTCTCAAACAATGATGTATAGCTACAAGGATATACATATTCTAATTGGGAAGGGAGTGTAGATGACAAAAAGAGTACTTTAGGAGTATGCTTCATTTTGGGCTCTTCTATGATATCTTGGACTAGCAAGAGTAGAAGAATGTCACACTCAGTACTGCAGAGAAAGAGTATATTGCAGCTTGTGATGCATTTACGGAAGCAGTATGGCTCTGTAAGATGGTTTCTGGACTATTTGATCATGTGCTGGAATCGACTGTGATATTATGTGATAATCAATGATGTCTAAATATTTTTAGAGAACCCTGTGTTCCATGACAAGTCAAAGCACATTGAGATCATGTACTACTACATCTGTGATAAAGTTAAGAAGGGAGATGTGAATCTCCTATACATCTCAACCAATGAGAAGATATAAGATATTTTGATGAAGCCCTTGTCGAAAGTGAATTTTGTATACTTCAGGGACAAGCTGGGACTCATTGAAGATTGATCCTCTCACTGAGAGGGTGTTGATGGACGTACATTCTCTCTGAGTTCACAGGTAGTGACTAGAGTGGAGAGAATGGTCTAGGTTTGTACAATGGATGAACATTTTCTCTGGGTTCATAGGTAGTGACAAAGGTGGAGAGAGTGGTCCAGGGCATACATTCTTCTTGATTTCATAGGTAGTGACCAGAGTGGGAAGAATGGTCCTTCTCCCTGAGTTCACAGTAGTGACCAAAGTGGGGAGAATGGTACAGGGCAGACACTTTTCTTGATTTCACAGTAGTGACCAGAGTGGGAAGAGTGGTCCTTCTCCTTGAGTTCATAGTAGTGACCAGAGTGGGGAGATACAGGACAAACATTCTTCTTATGTCATAGTTAATGACCAGATTAAGAAGAATAGTCCTTGTATCCCAGGGAAACTCATTTGAGTGTACAACACTTGATCCCTACAACATCATGCCTAGATTACTCAAATAGAGTGTGGCTTAGATATTTGATTCTATATGATGTACCATGTGTCAGGATACTGACCAGGTTGTGACAGTTGATGATGTTGATGTTTTGGCATCGGGAAGAAATTCTCACAGGATTGGTCATGGTGATTTGACCAGTGGTGAATGGCCCAAGCATAGTATTCAAAGAACAAAAGACTCAATGTTCCAAGTGTTCCTCCAGTGTGTGGAAACATCAGGAAGACATTCACCCATAGGGGTGTACCTATGGTGAATGTCTTGAGTATGCATCAGGTGGACCTTATCCTAGATTGGATTGCATACTAAGGGAGATAGGATACATTTATCACAAAGGTGTACTTGTGGTAAATGGGCCTAGGCGTATTCCTTCCTTGATCATGAAAAGGAATAATATGGACTCAAGGTGCTTGAAGTGATTTCCACGTGTCAGGTAGCATTAGGCTAGCATTCACTCAAAAGGGTCTACCTATGGTGAATGAACCTAGTATGGTATTTGTCCTAGTCATGGTGATTTGATAAGGAATAATAAAGACTCAAGATGCTATTTTCTATCACATGTAGAACCAGAGTGAGCTTGATCTCAGAGAGAGTCAATTGGCTCAAAGGGAGAACCGAAGAGGGATTTTCCCCTCGGTTCAGATAGGAGAGTGACATCTCCCAAAACTAACAAACTGGTGTCATGAGTCTAGGGTGAAGTTTGTATACTTTATAGAAAAGCATGGCATGATGAAGAATGTCTCCCTCATTGAGAGGGAGTATTGATGTTTGGACAACATCGGGAAGACATTCTTCCAGATCATATGGTATGTTGTTGTTGATGTTGCAGATGTTGATAAGTACCTTCCTAATTAAGAGGGAGTGATCATATAACAACCAACTTGCAGATCACTATGAATACCTTCCTAGTTAAGAGGGAATGTTGAATTTTAGAACTATGGTCGGTCTTCATAATGTGAAAAGTAAAAAGTGAAAAGTTTTGTTTGTTATGGAGGCTAGTTTAGTATAAATATATATAATAAATAAGTAATTATTTATTATCCAAGGGACGCAACATTTCATGGATGGTCACCATATGTTCTATATATATGAAACACTCATCATTGTAATAAGGGATAGATTATATATCATCTTATATAAAAATCAACAGACAAAGCCCCAATATTTTCTCCTCCATTTAATGAAGTCATCCAAGCTCTCGTCTCTCTTGCCTATAAAGAAAATAACACAGTAGGTTATACTCCTTTCCAGGACTTTGATGATGCATTATTCTATGATTCAGAAAGTGAATAAGTGCTAGAGGAACCCATTAGATACACTAGTCCCTTCATGTTATAATAAAAGTGATGATGTGATTGAAAATATTGATGAGTTTATACAAGTTCGGAGATGTAAATGGGATCTGATTTGTCCTGGCAGTGATCCCATTTATAAAATTGAAGTTCATTTTCAATCCTCGTCCTTAGATGATCCGAATTTTATGAGCAGAACGAAATGACTACAGATTATTAACAAATGTTTAACATAGAATAACATAGATACAGTAAAACTGGTTTTCTATTCAATAAGGAAATAAGCTAAAATTGTAAAATGCAGTGAAAAACAAGCTTGTTGGAATGGTGGCGGCTTATCTCTGAGAAGAGATGTGATGGTTGTGATCATTCGAAAGAAGATGAGTAAAATGAGGCTCTAAAGGACTTTTTACAATAAACATGAATGCCAAACCCCTAGACATCCAAAAACCTAACCCTAGGGGATGAAGCACCAAAATTCATGTGGGCCCTATTTGGGTAAGTTAGTACATCAACTTCCCGGGGTCGTAACTTTTGCATACAATCTTCATTTTAGGCGTATGATAGCTCATTGGAAATATCTATACAAGGACTACAAATTTTGAACAAAATTTCATGATGAAATTTCTCTACTACAACATAACAAAAAAAAAATGCCGTTTAGGGCCTCAAAATGGCTCCAAAAGTTCAGGACCCGAAAAATTGCTAAAAATAGTAAATTACCAAAATTGTCAGAAAGTTGTTTTGAGCCAGCTGGAAAAGGTGGGTGGCCACTGATATCCACCTGGATCAATACTCCCTCCTTAGGAAGAAATGGTCTCCATTGCGTTGAGTTCCCCCATCAGACGAGGAAATTTCTACTGAATTTGGCCCTGGGTGAGCCACTTTCCTTGGTGCAGGAGTTGCCCTGCTTTGACGACTCGATAAAGATGGATCCTTTGTTGTCGAGTGGCCTTGATCTGGGTGTCAACATTATGATCACTGGAGGCCTGTTGTATGTATTCGGGGTTGATCTCTTTTGGTGTCATTTGTTCTGCTACATCTGAGGTGTCCAATAATGGTGGGAAATAAGGCCGAAGGAGGGCCGCATTGAACACTGGGTGGAGGCCAAGGAAAGAAGGAATGTTGAGCTCAAAAGAATTATCCCCCATAGCCTTGGTGATGGTGTACAACCCATAATGAAGTGGGCAAAGCTTCCGATGGGGTCCTGTAAGGCGCTCTTTCTGCAAGTGCAACCAAACTTTATCGCCCACCTGAAACTTATGTGGCACCCGATGTTGATCATGGCACTGCTTGTACTTGTCATTGGACTTCTATAGGATCTCCTGAACCTGTTGGCGGATGTGATGGATATGCTCAATGAACCAGGTGGCTTTGTCAGCTTCAGTTGGAGCAGGAAATGAGTCGGTCGAGATGACTGCAAGGGGAAGTACAACATCTATGGGACCCAATGGCTAGAATCCCAACCCCACTTGAAAGGGGTTGTGGCTGTTTAAGCTATGCAGGGCGTGGTTGTAGCTATGTTGGACATAGGGAAGACTCTCATCCTATGTGCGAGGGTGCTTGTAATTATACATGCGCAGGATATGCACTATCATTCAATTTACGACCTCGGTTTGGCCATCTATCTGGGGGTGGAAGGCCATAGATTTAGTGAGCTTTGTGTCCAACAGTGACCAAAGGCTCAACCAAAATGTGTTGAGAAATCGACTATCCCAATATAAGACAATGGTTTCTGGGATTCCAAAATGTACCCAGACTCGTTCAAAGAAGAGCTTGGCAGTGGCTTCTGCTGTGATGCTCTTCTTGCAGGCAACCAAAATCACCATCTTATAAAAGCAATCAACAACTACAAAAACAAAGTCATTTCCCCACTTGGTGGTCGGAAGGCCCGACATGTAGTCCATTTATATGGATTCCCATGGCCTTTCAGGAGTAGGAAGAGGGGTGTACAGGCTCTGTTTCTTAGTGGTCAGTTTAGCAATAGCACATGTAGTGCACGACCTGATATACTTGCTGACCTCTTGTCGAAGTTTTGGCTAGTAGAAATGTTTCGGTATCATTGCCACTGTCTTTTCGATGCCAAAGTGTCCTGCCACCCGACTGTAGTGGGCTTCCTAGATCATCTTCACTCACTCGCTTGATGGAACACAGATATGGCTCAGACGACACAACAACCCATCCTGAAGATGGAAATTATCGACAACTGCCTTTGCACCCAACATTTGGTAGGTGGTGGCAAAGTTCAGGTCTGTCTCATAGAGTCGGGGCCATCCAAAGATCTCATGTCTGCAAGAGTCTAGCACCGTGGTGAGTGCCACAACTGACAGTCTACTGAAGCAATCAGCGACATGGTTGGTGCTTCCTATTTTATACTTGATGTTGAGGTGGAATTGCTGCAAGTATGTGGATCACTTTTGATGGCGGTCATTCTACATTTTTCCTTGTGTCTGCATGAACTGCAGTGGCTTATGATCAGTGTGGATGAATGTCTCCTTCCCAAGAATGTAATGTCTCCACTGGCGGCAGGCTTTCACAATGGAGTACATTTCTTGGTTGTAAGTAGGGTACTTACGGACAACATCTGATAGTGTCTCACTATGATAGGCCATGGGGTGGTCGTGCTGAGTGAGAACAACGCCCACAACATAGTCTAAAGCATCTGTCTCGATCTCAAAGGGTTGTTGCAGGTCTGGTAGTGAAAGTATTGGGGTTGAGCACAAGCGTTGCTTCAAATCATTGAATTCTTGTTGTTGGGACCGAACCCATGCAAATTTTTCCTTACCACCACCCCTGGTTATTTGGCTGAGGTCCCATGAAATATGGGAGAATCCCAACATGAACCTGCAGTAGAAATTGGCAAGGCCCAAGAAGCTCTGAATCTTTGTGAGTGTCGTTGGGGATGGCCAGTCACGAATGACTTGGATATTAGCTAGATCCACATGTACGCCATGTTTATCAATGATGTAACCTAGGAAATGGACCCTGTCCATGCCAAAGGAACATTTTTCCAAGTTGGTGTATAGCTTGTGCTGTCGCACGGTGTGCAAAACCTGCTGCAAGTGTTTGGCCCAAGTCTTGTTGTAAATGAGAATGTCATCTAGATACACCACTACAAAAGTATTGGTGAATGTTCGCAGGATATCATCCATCATCCTCATGAAAGTGGCTGGAGCATTTGTCAAACCAAAGGGCATGACCAACCATTCAGAAAGGCCTTCTTTTGACTTGAAGGTGGCCTTCCATACATCTTTCTGTTCTATCAAGACCTGGTGGTAGCCAGAATTCAGATCAATCTTACTGAAGTATTTTCCCCCATGACTTGATTAAGGAGGTCGTCGATTCGAGGAATCGAGTACCGATTTCTGACTGTGATTTTATTCAGAGCCTGGTAATCAATGTAGAGTTGCCAGGTTCCATCTTTCCTCTGTACCAGCACGATTGGGATCCCACAAGGTGATGAGATGGTATGGATGTGCCCCTTGTGGAGTAGTTCTTGGGTCTGTCACTTGATCTCCTCATTCTCTAACAAAGAGTGACGATAGACTAACCCATTGGGCAACGGTGCACTGGGGGTCATATTTATGGGGTGCTTGACCTAGCAGTGCAGAGGTACCCTAGTAGATGAGGAGAAGATATCTGAATATTCTTCCATGACCTTATCTACTTTCTTCCGTTGTGTGGAGAGGTCGGCCACAGAGACCATGGATGTGGTTGTGATCTTTCTCTCATTCTGAGAGAAAATCACAAAGAAGACAAACTTCCCCGTCTGAGAGATGAGCTTCCTGCATTTCTTAGTAGAGATCAAGGAAATATCAATAGGTGGGACTGCCTCAGGTATCCTGTACAATTTCCTGTTCAAAGTAATAATAACACTACAAGGCCTAGACTCATATGCAACATGATGTTTCCATAAATAAGGTTGGCCCAAAAGAACATCACAAAATTTGAGAGGAGAAACATCACACAATACCTCATCTTTGAAGGGCTTGATGGCGTATGACAGTCGACACTATTGGCTGACGTGAAGATCACGTCCCTGGTGGAGCCAGCCAATGGTGTAGGGTTGTGGGTGCGGTGTTGTCGGTAGGGCCACCCACTTGATGACCTCTGATGAGATGAGGTTCTTCTGGCTACCACTATCAACAATGAAGTGCAGCGGGGTACCTTTTACCCACATCTATGAATGGAAGAGGTGCTCTCCTTCTTTTAGCTCGTCTGGTTCACCATGCTGGAGCTTGGTGGTAGTAACGGTGGAACTCGGTTCCATGTCAATGATCCGTCTTCCCCTTTCTGGTGCTGACTCGGAGTCAGAAACCGTATATGATTTAGAGGCTTTCACTTCAGCCACCAACGACTTCTTTGAGCGGCAGTCAACAGTTTTATGCCAAGGAATCTTATGGAAGTCGCACCACTTCCTGGTATCTTTCTTTGTCTTTCCGGTGTCCTTCTTTGCTTGTGGCTTGGACTGGTTGTTCTGATACTGTCCATCTTTGCTCTGTCCTTTGTTCTATGGGTTGGTGCCACCCTTTACTATCTTTTGTTGTGAAGTGTTCCCCGGCCCAAATTGTCGCATCTTTTGTTTGAGATTCTGCTCGATTTTGACATCATATCGGTAGGCCGCACCCAAGGATGAGATGTCCAAAATTCCATTTCGGTCTAGATGTATCTATGTAGAGAACCACGATACTTAAGCACTAGATGTTGCTCTGGATATTTGATACCCATCTTGGTGCGCAAGGTATGGAAGATATTTGTGAAATCTGGCACTGCTTGGTCTCTTCTTGCCGCAGTGTGGTCCATTTGGTATACAAGTCGTCATAACTTCTGAAAAGGTAGTATTGTTCCTTGATAAAATCCCTGAAGGATTCCCAGATGGCCATGACTGTAAATAATGAGGGTTCCTTTGTTTCCTTTTTCTCACAGAAAGTTTCCCACCAATCTTTAACATGGGGAATGGCTTTGAGGAGCGCGAAAGTAGTCTTTTCTTTATTATAAAAGTTATGGACATAAAAATACCCTTCTAGTAGATTCAACCACTTGTCTACAACATCTGCATCTATCTAACCTTCAAATATAGGAATATCGAAGTTGATGTGTACCTTGAAGGGGGAGGCACCTCCGCTCGAAGAAGATGCATCGCCTGTTGGTAGTCGCCGAAGGATTTGCGTGAAACTATCTATCATCTCATTCCTCCATTGCGTGAGGGCTTCCTCAATCAACAGTTTGAAAGGATCTCCTGTCCTGCAATCTTTCTTTTATCCTGCCATGAGAGGTCGCTTGGACGTGCAAGAGATTTTGTCCTCAAGAGAAACAAGCTCGAGACCCAACTCTTTGTACTCCGACCTCGTTGGGGACATGCATTAAGATGACAAGGAGCAAACCTCTCTGATACCATTGATCTGAATTTTATGAGCAGAACGAAATGAATACAGATTATTAACAGATGTTTAACACATAATAACAAAGATACAGTAAAATTGGTTTTCTATACAATAAGGAAATAAGTTGAAACTATAAAATGCAGCAGAAAACAAGCTTGCTAGAATGGTGGCGGCTTATTTCTGAGAAGAGATGTGACGATTGCGCTCATTCACAAGAAGATGAGTACAATGAGGCTCTGAAGGACTTTTTACAATAAACATGAATGCCAAACCCCTAGACATCCAAAAATCTAACCCTAGGAGATGAAGCGCCAAAAGTCATGTGGGCCCCATTTGGGTAAGTTAGTACATCAACTTCTTGGGGTCGTAACTTTTGCATACGATCTTCGTTTTATGCATATGATAGCCCGTTGGAAAGATCTATCCAAGGAATACAACTTTTGAACAAAATTTCATAATGAAATTTGTTACTGCAACATACCCAAAAAAACACCGTTTAGGGCCTCAAAACAGCTCTAGAAGTTCAGGACCCGAAAAATTGCTAAAAATAGTAAATTACCAAAATTGTCAGAAAGTTGTTTTGAGCTGGCTGGAAAATGTGGGTGGCCACTGATATCCACCTGGATCATTAACACAACCATATGTGATTTCTAATAACTCATATGTGTGGCAACATGGAGACAACATGGTTACATATTTGTCCCAACCAACCAGAGATGACTTATCACAATGTTCTCATGATAATTTATGGTTGTATATTGAGGGGTTCAATACATATCCTTTTGATAACTTGGATTTAGTCTATGATGAAAATTTATATCCACCATGGTGCTCTGATTTTGATGAGGGTAAGGACATGGTCTGCCCCAAGTAAGATATTTGTGATAAGATTTCCAACTTCCTCTTCTTTCACCTTTCTACTCCGCTATAGATATGGTTGGGAGTTTTCATCATGCTAATCACTTGCCTATAGGACAGATTTGTTTTCAACCTCTAATTTTTTGTAGACCTTTCTAGTTTCACATACAAGGCCAACAAGCCTCAAGTTGGGAGTTTTTTTTTTCTCTGGGCTTGGGTTGATCCCTTATCTTTCCCTCCCTCCTCCGATAGACAAAATTAGAGTTTTTCTTAGATTTCTTGTCATCCCTTCTACTTGATATTTGAGTGATAACTTTGTAGCTTAGGAGGAGGAGTCACCTTCATCTAATTATTTTGGCCTTGTCTTGGGATGGATAGGATAGGGTTGTGGTGATACTTCCTTGCATGATTTTATCCCTCCCTCCCACCTCCATGATTTGGATTTTAGGATTAGTTATGGTATTGTGTATGGCCCCACTCATGACCTTCTTCTTTTTGACTTATTTTTATTTTGGTTTATGATGAAGCACGGGGGTAGATATTCTCATATGATGCTAGGATTATTTTACTAGTTATATGATTATCCCTAACATTTCAACTAACATACATTAGAGTAGGTAGGTTAGGAATTTTCACTTTGCATTGCATTGCATTTATATATGTGTTGCATCATGCATATCATCCTATAGTAGTTGTGCATTTTGATATATACATTTTTCGTTCTCATTTTGAATACATGTTAGGAGATTCCATGTTGCACTTGATTTTTCTTTGTCATTTCATAGTTAAGAAAAAAAAAATTCAACATGGTTTTGATTATCACTGACAGTCAGTGGATCATGTTCACCGACATATACTTCTAAAGTATTTTATTGATTAAATTGGGCATATGATTGCAAGTCTTAGAAATCTAGAGATGATAAGGTTCTTATGCACTCTACGGTGAACACATATCCCTATGTTGGATCTAGATGCCACCCCCCCAACCTAGGGGTAACTAGAGGAGATTGTGTCTCGAGGCCCATAATGGATAAAATTATATACACCACGATGATGATCAACATGTCCATAGATGGCATCCAAACAACCCCCCTAATTTTCCTCCTAGCACAGATCAACCAAGGATCGTAGCATTCAAGAAACCCAAGGTACAAGGCATGGTAAGCCAACGTCACCATGAGGTATGGTTAATCCTTTTTTTCATGAAAGGTGTTGTGCTTAATTTAGTGGGCATGTGGACATGGATCATTGGTTGAATTTGGATAGTGGATCACTTTCTTGAGAAATTATCTTTGTTTCCTTGTTTCACCTTGGTGGTCATCATATGTTCCCTAGTATTTTTTTTTCACCACCAAGGAAAAGGGGGTAATACAGAGGGGTCCTCCCAAGGGTAATTTTCCACTCCCAAACATACTTAACACTTTCCATCATCAAGCTTTTCACACATCCTAAACTTTGGCTATGGCCCATACTCTAATGAGAAAGGGGTTGATGGTCAAGAGGTAGATTGTAGCTATTATAAAAGAATAAAAAAATGATGTTAAAAAGATAGTGAACATAACAAATAAGGACCACCAAAATCCAATACAACTTGATCTCTACTCATTTAGTGCTCACCCCATCCCAAAAAGTAATGTTAAAGGTTGGAAACCCATAAAGGGGGACCCTCAAATTTGCAAATTATAAATGAAAGTAAGGATTGGAAATATGGCTAATAAAGGGGTTTGGAAAATGGTGGCACTCAAATATTGGGTAAATCAAGAGAAATCGCACCCTCAAAAAAAGTGCTCATAGAGATGGACACCATGATAAGCCATGAAGGAATCCTTAAAACCATAACATATTCACACTTACTCTTGATGGGTTTTTACTTTTCCTTGTCACTCTCGAGACCTATCCCTCTACTGGGTTATTTATTTCCTATCTAGGTGGCACACCTAATAGGGTTGGATGAATGCCCTCCCATACTTAAACTTAGTAACCCTCACAAGGTTTTGGGCTTGGGAGATACTTGAAGGGGATACTAGCGTGAATTGTTTACATGTATTGCATCATAGGAATCAACTTTATTTGCATTATTTAAGGACTAACGTGTATTGTGAACATTGATTTACTTTGTCTTATATTCTTCTTGGTTTTAAATGATCCTGACATGGTTCTTTGAGGGACGTTTTTGTTTGTGATCGAGATGTTGTGGCTTATTATAGGATTTTGGCATGTATGATGCAGAGTAGTCCCTTCAACAATGACTCTCTCATCCTTCGAACCTCGAACGATGGAAAGATGGGATTGGTACGAGCATATTTGGTCAGTATGTCACATACATGGGTTGAAAAGTCGTAGGTGACATAGAGCTCCCTGGAGCTATTGTGCATAGAGGATGGAGGACGTTTCCTTTAGAGGCACCTTGGCATCATCTATGTATGATATTTCACTCCTCTTTCACTTGGATGTGGCCTTTGGAGGTCTGTGACATCACCATCTATCCCTCGATGTCACTATTTGGGCTAAGGTTCGATGGATTTCATGGTTCATATATTATTGGACATGGTTTAGGGTGAGGAGACACGTTGCCTCACACCCTTGTG
>ML782610.1:864129-883205 GCA_009831015.1 Picea engelmannii
TTAATAATATTTAAAACAAAAACAAAAACAAAAAAATAAATAAAAATTAAATACAATTTTGCAATTGAAATAACATAAAATTTTAATTAAAATTAGAACCGATAAATTAATTAAGGAGACACAATTATATGAAAAATCATAATTTTTGTTTTTTTTTGGTAAGTGAGTGTAAGAAGTTGTATTACTGTAGAAATATTATGTTACAAAAAAGGGGGCATCCTGGTCTTCCTAGAAGGAAACCAGACCAGGGATTCCCGAGTTGCGCAAGATGATATTTACGAGGGGTGGGACTGGTCTGCCACCAAGGGAAACTAGGCCAGTCCTACCATATCCAGTTTTGAAAAAAAAGATAAGAAACACAAACATAGATTACAGAAGCTGAAACAAAACACTAGACCCGAGTAGGTAGTGGGGTCGAACTAACCTAACTACTCCTGACATTCCTTCCATTAGACTTACCTTTCATTAGTCTGGGACAATGACGTGTTTCTTTCCACCATCCGCCTGGCTCTTATTATCATCCTTCTGGGAAATTGTACGAGTCTTCCTTATGTGGGTTGGCGCACCATGTCCATCGGTCGGTGTGATGTCTATGTGATGGACATAGTGTAGGTAGAGGTGGAATTGAGAAGCCAACCGCTCCATCTTGGGTTTCTAATCCTTCTCGACCTCAACTAACAGTTTTGAGATAGTTTCCAGACTGCTAAGATGACTCATGATTTCATACAACATTTTCTTGTTTTCCTTGTTATCCTCCTGTTTGGCGTCTTCCATTTCTGAACTCGCTTTGTCGATCATCATCTTAGTTAGCCATGCCATCTCCACCATTTTATGGTAGAGGGTTTCCCTGGGTTGTGTGGCCCCCGGATCATGAGTTACCTAGTCTGCTTCATGTGCCAGTGCATCCCACGCTTTGCCTTTGCATTTTTATTTTTATTTTCTTTTCTTTTCCCATCGTGTAATGGTTGCTTTTCCTTTTGGCGCAACCAGAGTTTGGAAGGTACCCTCCGCATCTTTTGCCACCTGCTCCATTCTTGACTTCCATCATGGAATATTCAGAACTTCCTTTCCAAGGGGTTTCATTTTCCTGTGTGTTCATTTCATTCGTGCCATTCTTCTTGGCATGTTGCAGCTCCTTTGTTCGATACTCAGCCTATAGCGCACTTCACATAGATTCTTCCTTTCCCTGCCCTTGTTTCTGTGATAGCCCCTGCTGTTGCACACCTTCTGTTTGCATCTATTCTTGTTGTCTCTCCTCTTATTGATCTTCCCATGCTGCGAGCTTGTCCTTCCAAACATGGTTTTCCCGTTGTGGTGAGCTCTCTCGTCCTTTTTCCCTGTTGCATATCGTATGATCATGATGACTTGGCCTTTATCCTTGTGCAGGTCCTTGCCCCTTCTCCCTTGAGATCCAATTGTGTTGCTCTTCGTACCTGTACTTTGGCATGGTGGATTGATTATGGACCATGTTCCACCCTCATGCCTTACGTCATTCGTTGCATGTGGTTTGTCGTCTGTACTTTCCCACGCGCTTTCCTCGCATCTCGTATTATCAAAAGGGCCTTGTTGTTGTACCCTCACCTATTGTTTTTGTTGATCTTACATGGTAATTGGTGGCCAAGTGTTAGGAAATCATATCCTTCCTAGGTCCTTCGTGCCTGCCATTAGGCCTTGCACTGCCCTCCTCGATGTGACCTTCCTTTCTTAAGCTACCTTCACAGTCTTTTGTCGCTAGTTGGATACAGTCTGTTCTGAGTTATCCATTCAAGATGTTGATCTAGGTAGTGTCTAGTTCCAGACCTTCCTTGCCAACCCCCTTGTTGGCTAGCCTGTCCAC
The DNA here is from genome assembly GCA_009831015.1 of Picea engelmannii. Taxonomy (NCBI): domain Eukaryota; kingdom Viridiplantae; phylum Streptophyta; class Pinopsida; order Pinales; family Pinaceae; genus Picea; species Picea engelmannii. Next base: position 865,967 of record ML782610.1, read on the forward strand.
CAATCCATTTGTTGACCGCGTACCCAACGCATCTCCACTGTATTCAGAGTTTTTAGGTGCTCCTAGATTTTTTGCAGGGAATGTGCCAGGCGCCAGTATCTCTAAACCTTCCCACTTTGGTGCCATTTTGGAGTCTCTTCGCGGTGTTGATAACCAAGGTGGAGTCACCTTCCATGATAGTGTTTGTCATCCTTTCACGACTTAGGATTTCAAGGCCAATCTCCAAGGCTCCAAATTCTGTTGCGTTGTTGGTTGATTTTCCCATACTCCCCGCGTGTAGCCAGATGATGTTACCACCACTATCTCTGATCACCCCTCCCATCCCTGCCACTCCTAGGTTTCCTTTCGCCCCATCAAAATTCAATTTGAGGAACCCTAACGAAGGGGGGGTCCAATTGCGGTTTCCTACTTGGAGTTGTGGTTCACACCCTACCGGTGTGTTGTTGCGCTCGTATTTTAGGTGAAAAAAATCCAGGATGCGGGAGTCTTGGTTTATGAGTTGCATTTTTTCCACCTTGTAGTTGTGGCTCTGCACTGTTTCTCGTATTTGGGATATTATTGCATCCTTGAGCTTTCCTTCGGGTAGGCTTTCATTCCTAAATATGTGTTGGTTCCTTTCTTTCCATAATGCCTAGATGATCATCCCCGACATTAGATTTCAGCATAGGTTCACCATTTCATTTTCGTTGTAGCTCTCATTCCAATTGTTGATGGTTGAGCTGATGTTACCTCAAATCCTATTGGACTGGTGATAGATGCCTGCCACCCAATCCCATATCTTTGTTGTATAACTACATTCATCGAGGAGCTGATTGGTTGTTTCCTCCTTAGCTTGACAGAGGTGGCATCGAGATGGACCTATAAAACCCCTTTTCCTGAGATTTTCCCAGGTTAGAATTCGATTGTGAAGAACTAGCCATTCGAACATTTTGATTTTTGGCCATTGTGGCTGCACCAAATCTTTCCCCACTGTTGTGTCGGGTCTTCTTGATCATGATCCATGATGTGATATCATGGTTCTTTAAATTTGAATTCCCCACCTTAATTTTTTCTCTTCGTCTGAGATTTTTTCTCTTCCTCTGAGATTGCAATTTTCCTTTTCCCCAGTTCCTCCTCCACCTCTTTCATTGCAGTTCCGATCCGCTCTCTATTTTTTGGATTAAGCTTGTCCCAGATCCTCCATCTTTCACTACCATTTCTTTGCTTCTAGTAGTGGTGGATTTTTGTTTTTCCTTGTGCTGTCATTTCCTGTTGGAGCTCCTCCTTGTCCAGATTTTCCATTATGGGTTCATGTTGCCATGCGTCCTCCCAGAATCTGGTTGTTTTATCATTTTTGACTTCCCAGAAACTGTGTTTGTGGATGCAGTTCTTGTTGCGTCAGACGAGGTTCTAGATAGCTGACCCTCCCTTGTGCCCATGAACCAAATTTGATCTTGGTCATTGATGTTTGGGGCATACTTGGCCTTCCAGAGATTTTCGCATGGTACTGATTTGTCCTTGACCCATCTCCACCAGAGCTTTGCCCTGTAGGCTTCATTGGTTACCTGTGGGTAGTGTAACCCCAGACCTCCTTTGACTTTTGGTCTACAAACCTTTTCCCATGCCACCAGGGCCCATTTCTTTTTATTTTCAGCACCTCGCCATAGTAAATGTCTTTTAATGGCCCTTATCTTTTGTAGTATTCCTTTGGGAGTGGGAAACAAAGACATCATATACGTTGAATTTATTGTAGAACCGCTTTGGTAAGGATGAGCCTCTGATCCAGGTTCAGAGATCTGTAAGTCCAATTTTTTACCCTCTCCTGCAATTTGTTGATCACTCCTTCCCACGTTGCCATTTTGCAAGCTCTGTCCATCAGATGGGTTCCCAAGTATTTCGTTGGGAGTGTTTTGCGTTCAAACCCCAAAATGTTGGTCAGGTTTCTTTGAATTGCGGGATTAGTGTTGAATAAATAAATCATGGATTTGGAGTGGTTGATCTCTGCCCCTGAGGCTTCCCCAAAGTCTTCTAAGATTCTTTTATAGGCTTTTTCTTCCTTGACCATGGGTGTGCCATGGAGTAGGGTATCATCAATGAATTGTTGGTGTGTGGAGGTTGAATAGTTTTCAAAAGGTTTGATGCATTTTATTTCCCTTGCTATAGTTGCACTTTTTAAGCTTCTTCTTATCCCTTCCATCATCAGAATGAATAGGAAGGGGGATAGCGGGTCTCCTTTCCTGATGCCTCTCGAAGGCCAGAAGGGTTTTGCTGGGGCTACATTGATTAGAAGCGAGTAGCTTGTCGTTGAGACTAGATTGACGATCTAGTTGATCTAGTGTTGTTCAAAACCAAAGGCTTCTAGCATCTTGGCCATATAGTTCCAGCTAATTTTTTCGTAAGCCTTCGGCAGGTCAAGTTGGATTATCATCCCTCCTCTCCTTTGGATTTTCAGCGTGTGTATAAGCTCATGGGCATGGATGATGTTGTCCAGGATTTGTCTTCCTTCTATGAAACCTGCATGTTCCTGTGAAATCAGTGTGGGTAGGAGAGGTTTCAGTCTATTGTCTATGACTTTGGATATTATCTTGTAAACTACATTGCATAAAGCTATAGGCCTGTAGTGGTCTGGGGTCCTCGCTTCATTTTCTTTTGGGATTAGAGTGATCATTGTGGAATTTAATGCTTTCAAGATGGAGTTCGAGTGTCTGGAGTCTTCCACCATTTCATAAACGTCATGTTTAACCACTTCCCAGCAGGCTTTGAATAATTCCACTATGAATCCATCTGGACCTGGGGCCTTTCCATTGGGCATATCCTGGACCACTTGGTCAATTTCCTCCTTTGCTATGGGTTTATTTAGATTGATGTTTTTTTCCTGAGTGACTAGCCTGGGGATGTGTTGAGTTATCCTTTGTATGGGATCAGTTCTGTCTTGGTTGGGTTCCTAGGCTATCCCCTATAAGTGATTGACCAGAGTATTTTCAATTTACTTGTGGGATTCTCTTTCAATCCCATCTTGATCCTTGATTTTCAGGATTTTTTTGTGGGTTCTTGCAATTGTTGTTCTATGAAAAAACTTGGTATTTCGCTCTCCTTCCTTTAGTCACCTGATTCGGGACTTTTGGCGCCATAGTGTTTCTTCTTGTTGGCATATAGCTTCCCATTCCTGGGTCATTTGGATATCTTCTCTTTTTCGATCTTTTGTGTATCCCTCATCTATACAGAGTTCCTGGAATTTCCTCATTCTGTCCTCGATATTTTTTTTCCTTGGTTTATGTCTCCAAATATTTCCTTGTTCCATTCTTTGAGTTTATGTTTGATGTAGTTGAGTTTCTTATAAAGTTTGAACATATGTGTCCCTTGATCCAGTAGTTCCTCTTGCCACCATTGGTTGATGTTCTCCTTGAAGGTGGGATGTTCGATCCAAAATTTCTCAAATATAAAAGGTCTGTTCTTCGGAGTGGTTTAAAAGTTTGCTTCCAATTGAACTGGCCAATGGTCTGACCCCCCCCATGGAAAGATGTTGCAGTCCAAATTTAGTCCCTACTGAATGATGGATTCTGAAACCAAGAATCTGTCTAGCCTTGTAGCTACTTGGTGGTGATTTATTCATTTTTTATTCCAGGCGAACTGGCCATTGCTGGTTCTGATGTCCACCATCTCCATTGTATCAATGAAAGATGAGAACTCCTTTGCATCTCTGTCTAGTCTCCTGGTGCCCACTTTTTTCTCCACAAGTGTCGTGATGATGTTGAAGTCCCCTGCCAGGATCCAGTGGAGGTTGCTAGATCGAGCCTTTAGATTTTATAGGTCTCGGAGCATTCTCCTTTTTTCCTCCAACATCTGGGGACCATACACATTAGTGCATAGAATCACCTCCTTGTTACCTATGATTTGCATGTTAATCGAAAGTGTGTGTCTCGTGGCTTCAACTACTAGTGGGTTCATCGATTGTGGGTTCCACAAGGTGTGAATACCGCCTGCCATCTATTAGCCTTCGAAAGACAACATCTTGTACTTACTCCATTGTTTTTTACTGATTGTTTCAATTCTTTCTATAGTGCATTTTGTCTCTTGGATGAAACAGAGATTGGGTTGTTCCTTCCTCAATCTATTTTTAAGGACTCTTTTCTTTCGTGGGTTGTTTAGGCCTCTTATATTCGATGTTATAATCTTCATTTAAACATGTGGGGGGGAGTTAAGAAAGAGATTTTTGATCTTACCTGGATTTATCAGCGGGGATCCTAGTTCTTGTAGGGCTACGTTGTTTGATTTCCTGCCTTTCTTCTGCCTTGTCTACTTGGGTGAATGTTGTGGTTGTCCCTCACCTTCTTTGATTCCCAGGTGTTCTACCTCGCCATGCGTGTGCTTGATTGCTTTGGATTTTGCTTCCTCCCTTAGCAGGAAAAGGTATTGGATGCGATCTAGTTTCTCCGCTGGCACATTGTCTACAACCTGTCTTTTCCATTGCTCCAATATGTTCGGGAGATCTATTCCTTCCCTTTACACAATGTCTCTGAGATCAGGATACTCCGTGCCTACCTCGCTTGGTGTCATCTCTGAGTTATCATCTACCTCCTGCATTGGGGTATTGGCATCTTCGTTTCCTCCTTCCATATGACTTGCGCTACCTTCTTGTTCCTTCTTATTGCTTGGATTGTCTGTGTTCTCATGAGTTGTTTATTCCCTAGCTTCTCTAGATTTTGTCTTTTCCTTCCCTCCTTCTTCCCCTTGGTCGACCCTGTCCCACCCTTTTGGTCTAGTCCTAGCTTCCGGATTGCTTCTTGTTGGGGCTTTACTTTGTTTCTTTTTTTCTCTATTTATGTGGTTCGGATTTACAAATCCATCCTCATCCTGCTATATTTTGGTGTTTTCCGTTTCTTTATTTTTATTGAGAGGACATTCTCTGATCAGGTGACCATGTTCATTCCATCTTCTGCATCTAAACGGGATTTTCTCGTAGTCGATGCTTTGTATCCATTCCTCATCCCTAAATTCTAGGCTTATGGCTTCCGGGAGTGCCCCTGAAACATCCATCTCTATGCAGATCCTTGCATATGATGCATATCTCCCTTTTAGGGTTGCTTCTGATGTTTTGCATATTTTCCAAGATTGATCCCTATTGCTTCAAAAGTGAACGGAATTCAGTAGTCTAGCGGTAAGGAGTAAAGACTCAGCTAGACTAGGACATTTTTAAAGGTTTCTTTCTCTGAGGAGAATTTTTCCTTCCACGACCGCATGTACAACCCTGTTGAGGCATGGAAGTATGCCCCCCCCTCAAAGACTTTATCCATATCCTCCAGGTTCATGAAGACTGTTGTGAAGAATTCTTTGGATCCCAGGTGGAGTTCCACTTCTCCACTTGGCTTCCATTGATATTTTATCCAGTTGCGCAATGTTATTTCTGTGGGCCACAAACCCATGAAGTTGCAAATTAGTGCATGTGTCTTCATATGCTCCCGATAGAGTTGCATTTGTGGGTATTCCAGTATAACCTTGGGTATCAATGTTGTTTTAGTTTTACACAGGTTGCGCCCATCTTCCCCACTGGGGTTCGTTGGTTCTTGCGCATCATTCTAGGCTTCTTTGGAATCTTCCCCCACGCGATCCCTTTTTTCCTGGTTGCTCTCCTTATTCTTTTACGATCCTCATCCCAAGGTGCTTGTCAACGGTTCTTTGAATTCCATGCTTGTGGGGCTTTTCCCCTGTCCACCACTACCTTCTTGTATGAGGGGGTTCCACTCCCTCCCCCTTTCATAACCATTTCGTCTGCTGCTAATTCCGCGCCTCTCAAACCCTAGCTTGCAGTTTCTTCAGATCCCGTTCTATGAAAACTCATAACTTCAAAAAAGTAAATGGTAAAAAATATTTTTAAGATTGAAAGAAGCATGGGAAAATGACTAAAAACACCGTTGAATAATAAGAAAAAAATAAAAAAAATTGAAAATAGATGAAAAATAAGAATTGAAAAAAAATGTGGAAACATTGTGGATCGAAAAATTTAAAATATCAAAAAAACACCTAAAAGGGGAGAGGGGGTGCTACCGGTAGCACCATTTTTAAAAACGGGGTAAAAAATTGGACCCCGCAAAAAATGAGAACTCTGTAGAGTTCTCGTTAAGTTGGTAACTATGTTTTTGATGCTCCAAGAAAGTATCATTGATGGTCATAAAGCTACAAAAACCCTATCCTCAACTTTTATTGGTTGGCAAATTATGTGGTCATATGTCATAGGCTGCTCAGGTGGAATTATAACAAGCTAGAAGACCTCTGAACTAAACTTACAAAACTATTGGGCCATCCAAGCAGGACTCAAAATTACTTTCTTCTTAAGTGATACCAATATGATTTTTCTCTACCTTAACATCTATGGTCCCTATTTCAACAAGATTGTGTTTTGGGAATAGACTTTAAATATCTCCTTCATCAAGTTTGGTCTTTTGATTCTAATATGGGACTTAAAATTCACCATGGGCGCATGTGAAATAAGGGGGACAACAACAAATCTTGATCCCCTTGTTGGAAGAAAGAGAATATAATGCTTTATTCATCAATTTGATACACTTATGAGTACATTGATGTGACCCTTAGATTCATATTCCAAGAGATCTCCTGGACTCCTGACGACTATTATAATGACTTGGATATTCACATTCTATCAAGATCGTAACCCTAACGGATTATCTTTCCAACATTCTCCCATTTAATCCGAAGAGGTGTAAGTGAGTCCAAGGTGAAAGCCGAAATTTGAAGGTGGACATTTGCAATCTTGAAGTGGAAAACTGCCAATGGTTGAATGTTCTCTCTGAATTTGGTGGTTTTGGGATGACCACAAACTGAATGGCTTGTAGAAGTTGATGTATTCTACTAAATTATGGTGATGGTGGTTTAAGGAAAACCATAAACCAATAATGCTCTAGCCTTTTCACACTTACTTGTTATGACTTGATTGATATGACTTCTAAACTTGAAGCTTGACTTTCAATCAATCCTTGATGTTGTTTCCCCCTGTTAGTGACAAGGTGATAAGATGCAAACCCTTTCACTGCAAGATGCATCAATACTCAAGAGTGAATTATTCAGTATGACTCAGATATCTTCTTGATAGTTGATGATTATTCCTGAGAAGTGATCCAACCATAGTGGCTTTTTACTCTTGCAGATGTCTTGTTGTTATAACATATGTCGAAAGGATTATCATGTTTTCCAAAATTCTCACAAGGATGAAGATCAAAGCATTGATCTTCCATGTGGCCAACTTGCTGACAATTTTGGCATTTTTTAATCTTCTCTTGAATTGGAGTAGGTGAATATGAACCTTCTTGTAGCAATCCATTGCTCTGGAACTAGATAGGTTTAGTATAATCTGGAATATGAAATGTGACTTCATTTTCATATCTGATACTTGTTTTATGCTTTTTGTGCCTGATTTCTTCCCAAGTTCTGATGATTGGCTTTGAAAGAGGAAGTTGATCTTGATCTATATATGAATATGAAGTTGGCTCACTGAGTTTCTTTTGTATTGGTTGTTGGTCTGATTTGGAATCATCATCGTCATCATCTTCAAAAACAGGGTTATGAATAAGGACTAGTTTAGATTGTTGTCAAATATTTTTTCATTCAAGTGCATCGTGAAGAAGTCAAGTTTGAGTTTGCAACAATTCTTCTTTGGCTTGCGAAACTTGCAAGCAAGTTACAACACTCTGCAAAGTGGTTTTTCCAATTGTGACTATATTTTCCATAGAATAGAGTATTAGAGTGTTTAGTAAATCTAATAGTTTCTCAACTTGAGCCATTTTAAAGAAAAAATTAGACATCATACGTTTCTTGTAACTCCACCTAGACTTTACAGTGAAAACTCAACTATGCAAACTCAACAAATGAGGGTGTCGGCTTCTACCGAAAATTCACATGTTTACAAGAAAATTCAACTTGATTTCAAAAAATGCACAACTAAACGTACAATCGGTGAAGTTTGTTGTCACTTCTATTGTGTGCTATCATTGCTACTACTAATGTTGAATCTTGTATCAGGGGCTTTGAAGACCTCTGGCTGTGCATTAATGGAGAATCCAACAGAGAAGAATATCACCAATCAAAGTCAACCATTGTGTCTTTATCATTAGGGTGATTGGATTCATCCCACAACATAACTTGTAAGGTACGTTGGATATTCTTCTTGTTAGTAGGTTCACATAGAAGAGAAAGTAGATAAATTTTTCATAAGTAGATCAAATGAAAATGACTCTTAGGAAATGCATGGGGAAATGATTAAGAATTTTGAATTATTCCTAAAGGAGCTAAATATTCCATATCATATTGTATTAATTGTTTCTAGTTCTTTAAATGATGTTGCTTCTAATAAATATGATTTGGAAAGACAGTTCTAGATCCGTCAACTCCCATCAAATTTTTGGTTTCTTATACTGTGAAGAGAGAGAAGGGAATGCATGTCAATGCTCAAGAATGGAGAAACTTATGATAAATGATTGAGATCCATAGAAATCAAAATATATAAAGAGACAACATAAAACCTATGGTGAGGGAATCATTTTTCATATGGTGACGACTTTCTAGGTATTCCCTACATGATTTATATTTGAGAGGGCACAACTATACCTCCATAGCTCTGGTTTAGGGATCTCTATGGAAAACTCAAGGCAATTTCCATATGAGTTATGTTAGTTTTTTTCCTTGAAACACTTGGAATTAGGCACATATGCAATATCAATATTTGCATAGGAGAATCAAAACTTCTATGACATGCAACCCAGTACTTCTACGACATGCAACCCAATAGATGAAGAAAATAGCACGTAGAGCCACTACACTTTTTGTTCTATCCAATCCTTGAACCAAAACAAGGAGAATGAAAACCGAGTGAGAGAATTGAGATAAGGTTAATTGCATAGAGAGATAAAAGGCGCGTAACGAGGTTGGAGAGGGTTCATTTTGTCTAAGTGCATTGTACCTCTAGTGTTTCCAATATTCCAAGGTCATTGTGATGTTTTTTGAGTAGTTTATGTGAAAAATAGATCATGCTCATGGTAGTGCCATCCTCATCACAATTGATCACCAGAAGATGGGTGCAATCTTGACATGCTCTCCAACATGAAACCTCACATTTCCATGTAGTGAGATGATTATGGAGATGTTCTTGTAGAGGATTGGTCCCCTAACCTATGTCAATGAATCCAATCTCTCATTAAGGACTGCTCCTTGAATTCTTCTCCCATTTTACACTAAGAATGTCTCTGCATGGACGATATTCTTAATCGAATTGTATGTAGGGAACTCTTCCTTGTTGTTAGGTAGCTAGAGAGGTAGTGGGAGGGGGCGGAGGGCCCATAGTTATAATAGTCGAGGCCATTCAATGTAAGGTGGACTAGGTCCACTATATTATTAAATAAGGCCCACTATGGTAGTTAGACATAATAAATGGGTAGTTAGATATAATAAATGTAAGAGGACTTCTTAGAAGTTTCTACTTCTAGAAGATTCCTCCTCTTTACTGTTCTTAGATGATAGTAGCACTATATAAAGGGGTTCAAGCAATGTAATGGAACATGAAGAGAGTATTTTATTTGGAGCGGTAGCTCAATAGGAGGATTCTCCCTCGAAGAGGCAAGTGAACAGGAGAGGATCCCTTCCATAATATGATCCATTGTATGGTGTTGCTCTACCACAAGAGTTTGGTAATAATAAAGTGTGGTTTCTTCTATCTTGCTTTGTGGATATATTGTGTATTCAGTATTTGTGGTGATTATATTTTTAGATCTATTCAGGTTCTTAACAAGTGGTATCAGAGCACTTTCCTTGGCAGACATTGTGGGCAAATATTTTTTATTTTTGCAAATCTTTTTTCGGAGAAAAAAAGGGGGCCACAACATTCCAGAAATTTTCGGTATATTTCTGTGAAAAATTTGCAGAAACAGGTTGTATATCTGAGTTCCTCTCATAAAAACACCCAAATTGAAAAAACAAATCGTCCGAAATGGAGTCCGGGAAGTCAAGATATTGAAGTTTTAAAATTTGCAATTTTTCAGGGTTTTTTCTGTGGACGGCGGCGCGATTTTTTTTTCATTTCTGTAGCAGGTGGAGGCCAAATTTGCCCAAAAAAATTACATATCTGAGTTCCTCTCACAATTTCACCCAATTTCAAAAATAAATTCAGCCGAAACGGAGTCCGGGAAGTGAAGTTATGAGCATTTTAAATTCAACAGTTTTTCAGGTTTTTTTTTTTTTCCGGAAAACGTCGCGATTTTCTATAGTAATTTATTGTTCTATTTTTTGGGTTTTTTCATGACGGTGACGGGATTGCAAATTTCATAGGGTGCTCAGATGACTATTTCTTCTCAAACCCTCAAAGAAATTCTACACATTACTTAAGCATTCAAATCCCAATGGTGTGGCACATTGCATGACAAATTGCATGACCTTGTAGATGGCCTCAATGATAGTTTTTGTATTATTCAAGATTCATTGGATAGCATGTAGGAGAGATTTCTTATGGAGGACATCATGAATGAATATCATCAAGAAGTGTATTCTTGGTATGCTTTGGAGGATGATTGTGATGATTGGTATATGGATAATTGTCATTTATGGGATGACAACCACTTCCATCTTCTATTTGATGACTCTCCTTCACCTCATATAGAGCACATTATGGAGAGAAGTCCAACGTCTTCTATGCACACTATTTTTCAGTATTCTTCAGTACTAGTATGTTATTCAAATTATTTTGGGGATATGGAGGGATCTACATATTTGGATCCTCATGATCAAAGTAGATCTTTGGAGTATCATTTTCAACTGGTTCTTGAGTTCAGATATATTTTGTGTGGAGTTCACATGAACACTTGATCATGGGACCCCAATTCACAATCGATGTTGGACTACTTCAGCATGATGGTTTTCATTTCTCCCTAATACCTTGGTTCTCTAGTCTACTTTAGCACTATGGTCCACACTTATCCATGGGACCCTGGTATATGGTTGTACATCAAGCGTTGAGGACAACGCTTTCATAAGGGGGATGGAATGTTAGGTAGCTAGAGGGGTAGTGGGAGGGCCCGGAGGGCCCATAGTTATAATAGTGGAGGCCATTCAATGTAAGGTGGACTAAGTCCACTATATTATTAAATAAGGCCCACTATGGTAGTTAGACATAATAAATGGGTAGTTAGATATAATAAATGTAAGAGAACTTCTTAGAAGGTTCTACTTCTAGAAGATTCCTCCTCTTGACTATTATTAGGTGATGGTAGCACTATATAAAGGGGTTCAAGCAATGTAATGGGACATGAAGAAAAATATTGTATTGGAGTGGTAGCTCAATAGGAGGATGCCCCCTCGAAGAGGCAAGTGAACAGGAGAGGATCCCTTCCATAATAGGATCCATTGTATGGTGTTTCCCTACCTCAAGGGTTTTGATATAATAAACTGTGGTTTCTTCTATCTTTCTCTGTGGATCTATTGTGCATTCAGTATTTGTGGTGATTATATTTGTAGATCTATTTAGGTTCTTAACACTTGCTCATGGGTCTGAAGCCATGAACCAAACCTCAATTGAGATATGACCCACTGATCTATAGGCCATAAAACCATGCAATAATTTGTAGCAATGACAAGTATGAGAGTCACACAAATAGCGCGTGAGAAATGTATGAGGATGTTGCAATGAGAAAACAAAAACCATATCCAAATCTCTAAAAAATGCATATTGATTTCACATAGACTAAGGAGGGCATAAATCCACCTGGGAATCAACCTGAGAAGTGAATCATTTGGAAACTAATGGGACATAGGGATAGACAAAAATTTAGAGAGACAGACTTTCAAACTAGGCATAGAGAATCAACTAGATAGTAGAGATGGCAGAAATGATAGCAGGAAGAGTAATGCAGACTAGAATGTTGACAGAGGAATGTTTCTATAGAAATTAATGAAATGCTTCTAAATTAGTCAGCTATGGACAATTACCATAACTCAAATGAGGCCTAAGAACCAAGTCCACTCTGATACCACCATTGGACACATGAGAATAAAGAGATACGATTGAGGTGATTTATTCATCAATATGATACATGTATAAGTAAATTGATGTGACCTTTGGATTCATATTCGAAAAGGTCTCTTGGACTCCTGACGACTGTTAGAATGACTTAACTATTAAAATTATGTCAAGTTTGTAACCCTAACAAATTACATTTCCAACACCCCTTGTAGATTTTTTTATTCAAAATACGGAGGTAGTTGGCCATATAGACATACACCCAAATCATTAATTCCCAACATGGAGGAATATTCACTCTAGGGATGCTTTATTTGCAAAAAGCATTCATCTATTCCTTGTTTTTAACTCCTTCCTCGAAGAAAATCTGTGAGTTCTCCAGTGGGTCTCATTTGGTGGGGACTTGGATCATAGTCCAATTATTATTGATTTGGTTCCCCTCCCAAAGAAGATCCATGTTCCTTTTAATTTAAACCAATTTTTTTTTTAGGAATCATCCTTTATTGAATCCATTAGATCCTCATCGGTTCCCTTCAATCATGGCCTCCTAGAGTCCCCTTCTCTTTGATTCCTTGAAATTTTAAAAAGGTCCGAGAGAGCTACAATAATTTGGGATAAGGAGGAGGCAGAGGGAATATTGGGGAATATAGTATATTGAATAGAAAATAAAATTTGGGGAGAGAGGGAAAAGAAAGAGCCTTTAACTAATCAAATAAAAAAAGAACTAAAATCTCTTGAGAAGGACTAGAGGAAAATTCTCCTAAAAAGGGAAAAGGAGTGGAGAATAAAAGGTAGAGATCTCTGGCTTCAGGATGGTGATGAAAATACCAATTTTTTCCACAAATTTGTGAACCAACGGAAAACCATTAACACCATCTGTTCCATTGAAAAAACTGATGGTACAAAGGCTACTTCTTTTGAGAAAATTGCAGAGTTGGGCATGACCCATTTCAAGGATCTATTTCAAGAATATCATTGAGCAACCATTGATGATATCCTACAAGTTGTTGGCCTTTTCCCTCGGTTTATAAACCTTTAAGAGAATGAAAACCTTATGGTTGAAGTTTAAAAAAAGAGTTAATTGGATTGTTGAATGTTTCCAAAAAGATAAAATCCCAAGGATGGACAATCTTGTAGTGGAGTTTTTTCTCAGATGTTTTGATTTTCTTGGGGATGACCTTCTAAGAATGTTGGAATACTCTGTATCATTAGGTCATTTTTTGGACGCATTTAATTCTACCTTTATATCATTAATCCCCAAATATGATAAATGTGACTCTTTCGACCAGTTCAAACCCATTTCATTGTGTAACAGTATCTACAAAATCATCTCAAATTTGATAGCCTCTAGATTAAACAATATTCTCTCTAAAAACATATCCTTGGAAAATTTTGGTTTTCTCAAAGGGTGTCAAATCCATTAATACATAGTTCTTTCTCAGGAATACCTCCACTTTGTTCACACTGGTAAACTCAAGGATGTGACTATTAAAGTGAACCTTTCAAAATCCTTCCATCAAGTAAGTTGGTTGTACATCATATTGGTCCTCCTTCAACTACGTTTTGGACACTCTTTCATGTCCTGGTTCCTCAAATTTATCATCTTGAATTCATTTGCAATATTGATAAATGGTTCTTCCACCCCTTTTCTCAGGGCGTAAAGAGGACTTAGAGAAGGTTTCCCTCTCCCCCCACCTACTTTTTCTTTTGGTAGCAGAAGGATTGAGATGGTTGATTCATAATGCTATCTCAACTTGTTTATTTAAAGGTATTCCTATCATTCCCATATTTTCTCTCCCACACTTATTTTTGTTGATGATATACTCATTTTTTTAAAGGTGATCTCAGGTTTGTGGATCACTTAAAAGACCTCCTTTCCACCTCCTGCCTGTGAGTATGCAAATAAAATTGGAAAATTATTCATTTTCTGCATGGGTTCTGTCTGATCAAGAAGGTAATTTCCTTTCCAAACATTTGAACACACACATCAGTGATGTGAGATATGAATTAAAATACCTCAGCTGCAGTCTAAAATCCAATTACTATCGAAAAAATGACTAACGATGGATTCTAGAAAAACTGGAGAACTGGATACATTCTTGGTGCAATTGTTGACATTCAAGAGCTAGAAGAATTTTCTTGGTTAAGTTAGTCCTAGAATCCATCCCAGTGTATTGGGATACCCTATCCTAGATCCCAAAAGGGATATTGGGTAGAGTTAAATAAGTCTCTTTCAGATTTCTCCAGTCAAGCTTAGAGGACAAAAAATCTTTGATCCTAGAATTCTGATAAAAAGTAGCAATTCCTAAAAATCTTGGAGGACAGGGATTAAAACAAAATTTCTCTTCTCAAAATCCTTTGCAACAAAGAATTTTTCGGGACTAGTTGAGGGCTCATGACTGTGGTCATAGGTCCTCTAGGAAAAATATTTTTTGCAAGACTCCATTGTTGATTAGATTAGATAGCTAGTCAAATGGACGCAGAAAGGGCCCGTAGTTTGGAAATCCATCCTCAACGCTTTTCTTCTTAATGGGAATTGATTAATTTGGAAATTTATCTTGGGGGGGGGGATTATCATTGGAGAAGACCCATGGATTGGTAGTCAAAAAAATCACACCCTCCCAGACCCCATTATCCAAACTATCAAGAAGGAAAGTTTTTTCCTCCTAAATCTGATAGGGCATTGAGATTTTGTTAATGGGAAGGTTGACTAGTAGTTGAGTTGGAAGCACATTTGTATGGGAGAGTTAGAAGCAGGGACTTGGAACAACTTCACAAATTCCCAAAAGAACTCTTCTTTTATCCCTCGGATGGTGATGATCAATTAATCTGGTCATAAAATCCATCTGGGGGTTATATCTATTGTCTCGGCTATCAAGATTTGGCTTAAGAAGCCTAGTTTGATCCAATTCCCTAGTGGGGGAAGATGTTATGGAAATTCAAATGTTCATAAAAAACACAACTCTTTATTCATCTTTTGATCCTTAATAAAGAACCCACATAGGATAATCTTCAAAAGAAAAACTTCATTGATCCTGAAAGATGTAGTCTTTGTAAGAAGAATAATGAATCAGTTCCCCATATTTTTCTAAGTTGGTAGTTTACAACAATTATTTGGTTGGAAATTCAAAGGTCTATGGGGACACACTGCTGGTGTAAAGGAAAAAATATTGAAGTTGCATTAAAAGTATGGATGGAAAATACACATCATAAGGTATACAAGTCTTTTCCACTGATTGTATCCTAGGACATTTGGCTTGCTAAGAACCTTTCTCTTTTCAAGGGGGGAATCCCTCTCCCTTGCACAATGTTATTTCTATTTTGTTGAGATTCTCTCTGCTTATCCCCAATAGAAGGACCATACTCCCAAGAGAGCTCATGAGACTCATATCACTACAAACTTTCCTTTGTCTTCTTTTGATGTTGCAATGTAAGGAAATCCTATTGTTGGTGGGGATGAAGGGGTAATATTTCTCTCGAAGGATCACCCCATATCCTTCTCCTCTAGCTTGGGGCTATCCACAAACAAATTCAATGAATTAATGGATCTAAAACTCATTCTCTTATAGGAAAAGGAAAAAAAATCACATTAAAATGTTTATGGAGACTCTACGCTTATCATTTGATGCATGAATGGGACATACACTCTTCATAACCACTCTCTTTAGCCTCTCTATTAGAACATTCAATGATCCATCACTTTTTTCACTGACACCTCTTTCACTCATGTGTAGAGGAACTAAAATAAGGAAGTATACCATCTCTCAAACGTTGGTTTAGCAATGGACAGAGGCACATGGAATATATTTTAACCCTAGAAGGAACTTCTAAATATTTTCACAACACATGGTGATTTGTTGGATGTTTAATCTGCTTTGCTTGCTTTTTTTT
This sequence comes from Picea engelmannii, assembly GCA_009831015.1. Lineage (NCBI taxonomy): Eukaryota > Viridiplantae > Streptophyta > Pinopsida > Pinales > Pinaceae > Picea > Picea engelmannii. The sequence goes on from ML782610.1 coordinate 881,853, forward strand.
GGAACAATACTAACCGAAAATGTGTTTTATTATGGGAAGTTATGAGTCTTTCTACAATTTTCTAGCCTCTTAGTATATGTATATGAAAAGTCCAATATTGGTTTGTTGTTCACAAAACATTATTCTATGATGTTGGTATAGTTTGATAAACATATATTATGGTAGTAGTAGGTAGACCCATCTAGGACAACTTTCATCAATTTTTCTACAAGAATGCCACTAAAATCTACCTTTGTAATTTTATTATCTTAATAAAATTACTTTTTTTTTCATAAGAGGAAAAAACTAATTATATAATATATTTAATGAATTAGATATTTACACAACTTTGTATATACGATAATACTATATTATATGATATATTACAATGTATATGAAAAGTCCAATATTGGTTTGTTGTTCACAATACATTATTCTATGATGTTGGTATAGTTTGATAAACATATATTATGGTAGTAGTAGGTAGACCCATATAGGACAACTTTGATTAATTTTTATACAAGAATGCCACTAAAATCTACCTTTGTAATTTTATTATCTTAATAAAATTGTCTTCATAAAATTATTTTTTTCATAGGAGGAAAAAACTAGTTATATAATATATAAATATATTAAACAATGAATTAGATATTTACACAACTTTGTATATAAGATAATATTATATTATATAATATATTACATAAATCATGAGTTGTAACTAACTAACCATATTATATATTATATTATATAATTTATTAATTGTAACTATTATTGTATAATTTAATTTCTTAGTTACAACTAATGAGTTATTTAATTATAATAAATAGTATAGTATATCATATATTATAACTCATTAATTGCAACAAGTTAAAATTAATTAGTTATAATGTATAATATAATAGTAGTAGTCTAAATGTGTTACATTTTTGTCGTTTTTCAGGTATATTTTTTAGGGATATTTGCTCAAAATTCAGTTTGATATTGTTGGATCTGCATATTCAAGTGGTTAAATCTGTATAATTCGAGTGCTTTAGGGGTTTTCTGCATTCAAAAATGCAATTTAAACAACAAAAAGTTGCGATTTCTTGCAGATTTGTGTTGTTGAATTCCGACAAGAAGTGCAAATCATAGAATAGTTAGGCAACACCTAATATAATATACTATACTATATAATATAGTATATAAGTAGTTAGTTGTAACTAACAAGTTATATCATATATTATATAACACAATATATTATATGCTATAATTTTTTAGTTATATATTATAATATAACTCATTATATTATATAATATATAATAACTATCAACTAATCAATTACTAGTTATATTCATGATGATGATGGTGATTAACATCCATTGAGACCGAATTTGG
>ML782610.1:893947-918664 GCA_009831015.1 Picea engelmannii
GGGTCCGGAATGGTTTTCCCCCTTTGGCAGGTCCCTTGTTATATGTGGTGTCAATCTATTTGCCCCAAAGTCCCATCACCATCTACTATCTAACAGACCTCTGTCACCTCTGGACGTCACCTTCCACCTTTTCCATACTGGTCATGTCCCATAACTGTTGTCAGTCCTTCCCCCCTTTCACTCATGGCAAGCCCCTTATTATGACTTTTACCTCCAATCCCTAGCCGCCACGTCACCCGTCTGTATCTTTCAGCCACCGTCACCTGCCATCTCACCCCCAAGTGACCCGTTGTCCATTTATTACTGGATAACCTATCCATTATCCAGCTGACCTGTCTCCCGCACCCAACCGACCCCAGTTTAAATAAAACCACTGTTATTTCCCTTAATTTCGCTATTCACCCATCGCACCAGAGAAATTCACCACTCACTCCTCCGTTACATTCTGTCGCCCTCATCCACAGTCAGTCGCCCCCACTAACGTTGTGTTTATTGCAGGTACTGTTGCAGAAATGGCGCCAAAGCCCAGACAAGTAAAAGGAGAGGAGAATCTGTTTCTCCCGCCTCTTGTCGACCTGGACAAGATCCCACTGGTTGACAAAGACCAGTTAATCACAGATACCAAATGCGATTTTGATTTCTCAGACCTCCAGTCATGGCTCAGGGAAGTGTTCCTGGACCAGAGTGATGAAATTGGACTTTGGGAGTCCAATTTACCCCTCTACCTCTTCCCTCAGATCCACCATTTTCCTGAGTTTGCCCTCAAGTGTCAAGCTCACTATATTCCCAAACAAAGAGTCATCGTCTCCTCATCTGGATAGATCCTGTTCCTCATCACACTCGAAGCCATAGACCAAATGATGCAAATTCCCCGAGCCGACTCTGCGTCCCCCTTCAACCTGGAAATTCTCACCGAATTGTACCAGAAAATGACTTTCCCCCAAAGAGCTCAAATATTCGAGCTTTTCCTTCCCCCATCCACTCAATTTCCCTCCACAAATCCTCCTTACCCATCCTCCATGTTCTCAACTAAGGGAAACCAGGTCATCTCATCCCTTTGTGCTCTGTTGGGATACTATTCTAATCAGTGGATAGATGAGCCCATTCTGGGTTTTCTATCCATTTTCTCCACTGACGAAAAACCCACCACCCAGTTTGATTTCAGTACATTCTTGGCAGACAATATTCACGAACAGTTTTTGAATTTTGGCACAGAAGGCATGTTCAGATACTCGTCCATTCTGGCATACATGTTTGTTTTCTTTCAAGCAGATAAATTTAGTTTTTCCATGCAGAAATGGACGAAGTGTATCAAAGACTGCTCAAAGTCAATGTGCCCAGTCATCTCAGATGGGAGGAACTCTGCGATATGACCGATTAGCAGATGAGTTGTCCAGGTCCAGTCAGCTGTCCAGTCAAATGAGGTCGTGCAAAAGGCTTCATCAACGGTCTACCCAGAAATCAGCGTGCAGTTACACCAAGTCATCAAGCAGTTCCTAGATTTAGGAAATTTGTTAAGTTAGTTAGGCTAAAAATAGATTTAGCACGTCCTGGTCATTAATGACAGGACCGTTTGTAATTTGAGTTATAAATACTTCACCTTTCAAAGTATTGAGGGTTTTTGATCTTCACACCCTGACGTTATTCAGACTGTAATATTTTTGAAGAGATCTTCCATTAATAAAAAGGAGGCACTTTTACAGGATTCTTGTGTGTATTCACTGGTGATGTTTTTTCTCTAAGTTGAATGTTATTCTCGCTTTGTTATCATACTGTTTTCTGAATCTGATCTTTAAGAGTAACGAACGTTGCAGGATTTATCTCGTATACCCTGTTTCTGACTCGAAAGATTTTAGTGTTTTTCTTCTGGTGTTTTCAATAAAGGAATTCTTAACTGCTTCTTTGTTGAAAGTATGTTTCTCATCTTTTCTACTAATCATCATTTAAGCTACTAAAAGATCCAGTGATTATATTATCTCTCCCTGTGAAAATTTTTCCTTTGCGTTTCTGGTTTGTATTTCATATTTATTAAGACACAGACCCCATAGCCCAATGGATGTGTAGACTGTCTCAACCAATTTGAAAAAATACTTTGACAACAAAAACCACCTATTTCTTTACCTAGCCTAATATTTAAAATTGGAAACATAGCTAAATCATATAGAGAGATCCCTCTCTGAAGTTGGAAGGGCTAGATCCCAGCTTCAAAAGTGGTTGGATAAATTTACCTTTGTAGATTTGTTTTGTTTTCAACCTCTAGGAAATTTACCAAGTGCTAACATAGTGGCGACCATACTGGGGAAAGAACTAAAAATTGATAATTTCACATTTTCTTTTCCCTAAAAAGAAAGTTTGTTCCGTGGAATATTACAAATTTGAGAAGAAAGTAATGTTTAGAGGTTGATTAAACTTTGTACATATTATTTTCGGACTCACAAAACTATAAAATATATATATATATATATATATATATATATATATATATATAACCAAAAAGAATTCTGGCTCCCAAGAAATTTTATACTCGATCTCATCCAGACCCAGAACCTACGATAGTGACAGATAACCCCGAACAGTTGCTCAGGAAAAAGACCGTAGCTGAAAGCTCAGTGGGTCACACTCCATTGCATAAGTCCCTTTCCTTTTCGGGGGAACCTGTTACCTTTCAAAATCCTGACTGTGACACCTTTTCCCAACAAAGCCTGGTTAGAACTCGGTCCGATAGTTTTGTGACTGGAATCATTTTTTATCCAACTGTTTTACAACCCCAAACCCCTGAAGTTATGTCTCCCACTGCTAAACCGCAAAGCGTTTCCTCAATACCATCTAGTCCCTCTTCGACCTCGTCTTCGGTTTCTACCTCGCCTGTTGTCCAGTTGGTTGTCCCACCCCCTCCACTCATCATGGCATCCAGATACGCTCCCTTGGTGTTGGTCGTACCTCTTCATGCTATGCCACAGGATTATCAAACTAGACTTCCACAGTTCGATGCGACATGACCCTTGAACGCCCAACAACATGCTGACAAAATGAATGATTATTTTGACCTACAAGAAATTGATGAGGCTGACGTTCAAATGAGATTGTTTGCCCAAAGTTTGACAGGTGACGTCAAGAAATGGTACAAAGCTTTACCTTCCACCTTAGTCCTTGACCTTGTCGCGTTCCAAAGTATTTTTTTTGACAGATGGGAGGTAAAGAAAAACCCTCTCCAAATATTGTCAGAATACGAGAATATAAGAAGAAATCAAGGTGAGATGATACAAGATTACTGCACCCGTTTCAATAACCTGTACAATGCAATTCCAGCCGAAATCAAACCTCCACAGGGCCTGGTGTTGATAAAATTCCTTGATGGTTTTGATGCCGATATGTCATACCAACTAAGAGAAAGAAATTCTACCACCCTGGCAGACATGCAAAAAAGTGCTATAAGTGTGGAGGCCAATTTGTTGGCAAAAAGGGCACATCATAGGTCAGAGAGGAGAGTCACAATTAAATAAGAACCTTCCATGTCGACCTCAGACTCCAAATTGGATTCTTTGGCCAGAGCAGTGGAAAGAATGATGGAAAGACTTACTGTGTCAGACAAAAATCCTCCAAGAGAAAATCCACCAGCTCCTCAGGTTCGAAACCCTAACTTTAGGAGAAACCCTCCTCAAATCAGACAGAGAGATCCTAGGGATCAAAGAGAGTAGAGGGGTCCAGATCAACAGATCAGACCTCCCCTACAAGAAAACTACGCGGACGAAGGGGAGGAAGTGATTGAGGAATTGGAGGATACTCACACAAATCTCATGGGCATTCATGACAATGAAGCTATTTTCCTTACCCAAGAAGAGCAAGAACTATTTCTTCTCAAGCAGACAAAAGTAAGTGAAGAAGATGAAGATGCAGAACAACAGGCATTTGAAAATGCTATTTTGGAGGTACACCGGCAGTACAATCTGTGGAGTAAAAAGACAGAAGGGAGTTCCCCAAAAAAGACAATTGAAACGAAGAAGATAGTCAAAACCAAGAAGGCCTCCGAGCCAGCTGTCGAGAAGATTCCCGAGAAGAGCACTGTCGACGCTCCCATGAAGAAAAACCTTACTATTCTGAAAAAGGTCGTCACAACCTAAGGTTTCACCTATTAGTCCACCAAGTACTTCTGAGCAGAAGAATATGGTGGACAAACAAGAATTGATGAGCCAAGGCAAAGCCCCTACACCTTTCAGCCTTGAGGGGGAATTGGCCAAAGTAAAAATTCCCATCCCACTTACAGAGTTGATGAACAAAGACGTTTATCGTTCACAGGTGATTAAAGCACTAACCATTGAACCTGACATAGGCACGAAGTCCTTAACCATTAGATCAAAAAATCATTTATACACTGTGAACCTTACTGATGATCAACCTGAGCTTCTTTTCAGACCTAAAGTAGATGGTCAAGATGACACTAGTGAGGTCACTCCTTTTTACATCAGCCTAAACATACATGACCTGATCTTGCATAACGCTATGCTGGATTTGGGTGCTTCCCACAATCTGATGCCTAAAGAAGTAATGGAGAAACTGGGACTGGAGGTCACTAGACCTTACAAGGATTTACACTCATTCGACTCCAATAAAGTTAGATGTATTGGTTTGATCAAGGACCTATGCATCACCTTGGTTCAGATTCCTATGAAGAGCATGGTAATGGATGTGGTGGTTGCAGACATCCCACCGAAGTATGGAATGTTGCTATCCCGGTCTTGGGGGGCTAAGTTGAAAGGAACCCTGCAGCTAGATATGTCTTATGCCACTATCCCAGTTTTCAGGCAACAAAGAAGGCTATACAGAGAAACATTGATGAAGTACATGGTCAGTAGCCAAGAAAAACCGCACAACTATCCCCTCTACTCTGCACATTCCGATATGGATTCTTTTATCTTGTACAATGATGGTGACACGGGAGAACAAGATACTCAGCTGGCGGAAGATACATCTAGCTAGGACGAAGGCCAAGAAATCATTGAGGTAGCAAGGATGAAGAACGTGATAACTAAAGAGTTACCCGTTGATTTCTGGAGCATGGATTTTGATGGAGCAGTGAGTAAAGAAGGAGCTGGAGCAGGAGTCCGGCTGCATAATCACAGAAAAAGGTATTCAGAAAACCATTCTTACAAATTAAATTTCCAATGCACTAACAATATTGTTGAGTATGAAGCCTTGATGCTCGGTCTGAAGCTTTTGAAAAGAGTTGGTGCTAATCAGATTATGGTAAGAGGTGATTATGATTTGATAATCAAGCAAATCAAAGGTGAGTACGCTGCGAAACACCCATGTCTTAGATCTTATAGGAATGTTGTTCTTGATGCCCTGAGATGTTTCACTGAAGTTGACTTGCAGGTAATTCCGAGGGGGAAAAACATTCTGGCAGACGGATTGGCTACATCAGCAGCCACCTATAAGATTCCTTTCCGCTCGACCCACCCATACACTGTTGAGGTGAAATGCAGACCAACCGTTCCTGAAAATATCAAGTACTGGCAAGTGTTTGGTAATGATGATCAAATCGAAGACTTTCTACAGTGTAAAAACGATTTTGAATGTACAAATATAGATTTAGAGAACGAAGATGAAAATGTAAATAGATCTGATTTTGAAATAGATGGTGTAAATAGCATAGATTCAAGAGAATTAGGAGATGACGAAATGGATGCCGATGTTTTACATTTGAAAAGCAATGTTTTACCTAGAGGCCTAGTTCCTTTAGAGGACTTGTTTGATTTTAACGACGTAGCCAAAAAACCGAAAATCGAAGCCAATGGACAAGAGGTATAAGACTGTAATATAGGGACTGGAGAGAAACCCAGGATAGTCAAACTGTCTAAATCATTACCCCCAGAGAAAAAACTCAAATACATTGAGTTGTTCAAAGAATATTCGGATGTCTTTGCCTGGGGCTATGAAGATTTGAAAGCTTATGATACCAGCATCATACAACACAGGATTCCAATAAAAGAAGACCAAACACCGTTTAGTTAGAAACTTAGGAGGATAAATCCCAAGTTGCTCCCTCTGATAGAGAAGGAAATCAAAAAAATGTACGATGCCAAGATCATAGTCCCGTTGAGTTTTTCCAAATGGGTCTCTAATTTAGTTCCTACACGTAAGAAATCGGGGGAGATCAGACTTTGTATAGATTTCCGAAATTTGAATAAGGTCTCCCTAAAGGATAATTACCCCTTGCCAAAAATGGATCACATCCTGCGAAGGGTGGTCAGGTCCAGTCGAATCTCTTTGCTGGACGGTTTCTCGGGTTACAATCAGGTCCTAGTTCACCCGGATGACCAAGACAAAACCGCTTTCACCACACCATGGGGCACTTTCATGTATGTGAAAATGTCTTTTGGTCTGATGAACGCGGGAGCCACATTCCAGAGGGCGATGGATATCGCCTTCGTGGAAGAATCGGGTAAGTTTATTGTCGTCTATTTAGATGATGTAACTATGTTTTCCCAATCCGATGACGAACACTTGCGACACCTCAGACGAGTCTTCAAGAAATGTAGAAGGTTTGGGATTTCCTTAAATCCTAAGAAAAGTCTTTTTGGGCTAGAGGAAGGAAAACTGCTAGGACACATCATCTCCAAGGATGGAATCAAAATAGACCCCATCAGAATCGAGGCCATACAAAAATTAGAACACCCAAGAAACCTCAAAGAACTATAGTCTTTTATCGGGAGAATAAACTTTCTACAAAGATTCATTCCCATTCTGGCCGAGCTCCTTAGAAACATAACAAATATGCTTAAAAAAGACGTAAAAATAAAATGGGACTCTGAGTCCAGACAGTCTTTCGAACAAGTCAAACGAGCACTCACAGAGGCCCCTATTTTGATCAGTCCAGATTTTACTAAGGATTTCTATCTCTTTTCTTTCGCTTCTGAACATACTATAGCAGCGGCGTTACTACAAAAGAACAACAAAGGGTATGAACAGCCCATAGCTTTCTTCAGTAAAGCATTGAGAGACGTCGCCCTGAACTACAAGATAATGGAGAAACAAGCTTTTGCCTTGGTGAAAGCTATAAAATATTTTAGGGTCTACATTCTCCATTCCCACACCATAGCTTATGTTCCGAATGCGGTAGTAAAGGACATTTTGACACAGGACAATCCGGATGGAAGAAGGGGAAAATGGATTGCTGTTATTTTAGAATACGATATAGAGATTAATCCTACAAAACTAATTAAGGGTCAAGGCCTAGCAAAATTAATGGTTGAATCGAACTTCCATGCTCTCGACATTAATTTTTTAGATGTGGCAGATGAACAGGGCGAGATGGTGACTCCAAGAGTGAGAGAGTTATTTCTCAACTCTCCATGGTACGCGGACCTTATATTCGTTTTGCAAAATCTACAAGCTCCCCCTGGTTTGACTAAGACTAAAGCTAGATTTTTAAAGTTGAAAGCCTTAAAATTCTGTATTCTAGAAGGCAATTTATATTGGAAAGACCCTGGAGGCATTCTGTTAAATTGTTTATTGAAAGATGAAGCTGATAAAATGTTACAAGAGTTTCATGCAAGAGAATGTGGTGGCCATCTGAACTGGAAGGTCACAGCCAACAAAATACTCAGAGCTGGATTCTATTGGCCCACCCTGTTCGTTGATGTACATCATAAAGTGGCTGCATGTCATCAATGTCAGTTGTTTGAAGGAAAACAAAAACTCCTCCCTCTACCTCTTAAACTGATCTCAGTTGAGGCCCCTTTCCAGCAATGGGGATTAGACTTCATTGGAGAAATACATCCCCCTTCTTCAGGCCAGCACTGGTGGATTCTCACTGCCACCGATTATTTTACCAAATGGATCAAAGCAGTACCAAGCAGGCAAGCCACTGACTCTGTTATTATAAAATTCTTTGAAAATAATATTTTGTCTCACTTTGGATGTCCTAGAAAGATTATAACTGATAATGCAATTGCTTTTCGGTCGAAGAAGCTCATAGATTTCTGCAACCAGTATCACATTGGTTTGGGACATTCCACAGCCTACTACCCTCAAGGGAATGGGCTGGCAGAATCTTCAAACAAAACCTTGGTAAATATCATCAAGAAAACATTGCAGGAAAACAAGAAATCATGGCACAACAAGTTGGTGTTTGCATTGTGGGCTGACAGATTGACCACCAAAAGGTCGATTGGTATGTCACCATACCAGCTGGTCTATGGTACAGAGGCAGTTTTCCCCACTTCTTTAGGAGTCCCTGTCATGAAGTTGCTTCAAGATGTACAAGCTGATCCAAATGACTCACAGAGAAGGATCAACCAGATGATCCATTTGCAGCAGTCTAGGGAGGACGTCTTCAACAAGACTCAGGTAATCCAAGAAAACATCAAGAAAATCTTTGACAAAAGAACCAAGGAAGATGATTTTGAGCTAGGAGATTTGGTGCTGAGATGGGATGCCAGAAATGAAGACAAGGGAAAGCATGGAAAATTTGACAATCTGTGGACAGGACCGTACATGATCCAAGCTTTCAGGGGAAACAATGCTTTCTTGCTAAACAACGCTGATGGGACAGATCTACCGAGAGGACCTGTGAATGGCAGAATGCTGAAACATTATGTGCCACCTCAATAGAGATTCGAGTTTTCACTCTCCATTGTACATACCATTTTAATTTTCATGTTTCACTTGCATTTTCTGAGTGAAGAACATTAGTTAGTTGGTTGAAGCTTGAAGAGAATGCCCTAAGCTGCTGACCACTGTTTTTCCATTTTTTGAGAATAAAACCAACGAAGGCCACAAGGAAGAAATTTTCAGAATGACAGGAACCAGGATTCTTGGCACTTCACAGGGCAAGTACCATCCCCAGGTGGAGTCGTTGTTATCACCTTATAAGTTATAGGATCAACTGGTGACTGGGATATTATCTGTCTCTAGTGTTTTTGTTGACAAATGATTTTTCATTCTGCAAATAATTTGAAAAGAAAGGAAAAGAAAAAGAAAAGAAAAAGAAAAAAGAAAAAAGAAAATGAAAAGAAAAAGAAAAAAGAAAAAAGAAAAGAAAAGGGAAAAGAAGAAAGAAAGAAAGAAAAAGAGGGCATAAAAGAATTGCAATAAAAGCCCCATGCAATAATAGTAACTTGGTCCATACCTTTCAAGCATGGCCAAGTTCTTTTTAAATTTGATGTTGATAGGGTAGTGAATGAATTTGGCTAAACAGTTTAATCTTAGCCAAAGTGTCTAGGTTAGATTAGTGAATAAATCTGGCTAGACTGTCTAATCCTGGTCAGATAGCCCCAGGGTAGAGTAATTTCTTAACCCAATAGTCTAATCCGGGTTAACTGTCATAGGAAACTAGGTTAGAACATAGGTTAGTGGCATTGTTGCTTTGTTTTAATAAAGCCATCTTGATGTAAGTGTTGCACCATGCTTCAAATGCTTAAAAGATATTTTGGTCAAGCCCCATGATGGTCTCTATTTGAAAAACCTTGGAAAAACCCATAAAACGCATTTATCCTAAGTTTTTCCCAGCGCATGTGTTTTCCGCTCCCCATTTATGCTCCCTGCACATATCGACGGTCCTAATCGCGGTGCCCAAATATACGGTGTGTAGAGCATTCCGGACCCCCCCGACCGTTCTGCTTTTAACCGGGGGGGTCTCTGGAATCACTGATAACATTTGCGCACATCTGGACGGCCCAGGATTGAGCGCTTAAATCAACGGTCAATATTGGATTCCGAACCCCCCCATTCGTTCTACCTTTAATGGAGGGGGGGGTCCAGAATGAGTGATAAAAGATGCGCAAAGATCTTCGGCTAGGAAACGAGTGCGCAGATCAATGGCCCAAAATGGATTTCGGACCCCCCTGGATGATCTGCTTTTAACTGAGGGGGGGGGGTCCGGAATGGTTTTCCCCCTCTGGCGGGTCCCTTGTTATACGTGGCGTCAATCTATTTGCCCCAAAGTCCCATCACCATCTACTATCTGACAGACCTCCATCACCTCTGGACGTCACCTTCCACCTTTTCCAAACTGGTCATGTCCCATAACCGTTGTCAGTCCTTCCCCCCTTTCACTCATGGCAAGCCCCTTATTACGACTTTTACCTCCAATCCCTAGCTGCCACGTCACCCATCTGTATCTTTAATCCACCGTCACCTGCCATATCACCCCCAAGTGACTCGTTGTCCATTTATTACTGGATAACCTATCCGTTATCCAACTGACTGGTCTCCCGCGCCCAACCGACCCCAGTTTAAATAAAACCACCGTTATTTCCCTTACTTTCGCTATTCACCCATCGCACCAGAGAAATTCACCACTCACTCCTCCGTTACATTCCATTTCCCTCATCCACAGTCAGTCGCCCCCACTAACGTTTTGTTTATTGCAGGTACTGTTGCAGAAATGGCACCAAAGCCCAGACAAGTAGAAGGAGAGGAGAATCCATTTCTCTTGCCTCCTGTCGACCTAGACAAGATCCCACTAGTCGACAAAGATCGGTTAATCGCAGATACCAAATGCAATTTTGATTTCTCAGACCTCCAGTCATGGCTCGAGGAAGTGTTCCTGGACCAAAGTGATGAAATTGGACTCTGGGAGTCCAATTTACCCCTCTACCTCTTCCCTCAGATCCACCATTCTCCCAAGTTTGCCCTCAAGAATCAAGATCACTATATTCTCGAACAAAGAGCTGTCGTCTCCTCATCCGGAGAGATCCTGTTCCTCATCATGCCTGAAGCCATAGACCAGATGATGCAAATTCCCTGAGCCGACTCTGCATCCCCCTTCAACCTGGAAATTCTCACCGAATTGTACCAGAAAATGACTTTCCCCCAAAGAGCTCAAATATTCGATCTTTTCCTTCCCCCATCCGCTCAATTTCCCTCCACAAATCCTCCTTACCCATCCTCCATGTTCTCAACTAAGGGAAACCAGGTCATCTCATCCCTTTGCACTCTGTTGGGATACTATTCTGATCAGTGGGTAGATGAGCCCATTCTGGGTTTTCTATCCATTTTCTCCACTGACGAAAAACCCACCACCCAGTTTGATTTTAGTACATTCTTGGCAGACAATATTCACGAACAGTTCGTGAATTTTGGCATGGAAGGCATGTTCAGATACTCGTCCATTCTGCCATACATGTTTCTTTTCTTTCAAGCAGATAAATTTAGTTTTTCCATGCAGAAATGGACGAAGTGGATCGAAGACTGCTCAAAGTCAACGTGCCCAGTCATCTCAGATGGGAGGAACTCTACGATCTGATCGATTAGCAGATGAGCTATCTAGGTCTAGTTAGCTGTCTAGTCAGATGAGGTCATGCAAAAGGCTTCATCAACGATCTACCCAGAAATCAGCGTGCAGTTACACCAAGTCATCAAGCAGTTCCTAGATTTAGGAAATTTGTTAAGTTAGTTAGGCTAAAAATAGATTTAGCACGTCCTAGTCATTAATGACATGACCGTTTGTAATTTGAGTTATAAATACTTCACCTTACGAAGTATTGAGGGTTGTTGATCTTCACACCCTGACGCTATTCAGACTATAATATTTTTGAAGAGATCTTCCATTAATAAAAAGGAGGCACTTTTACAGGATTATTGCGTGTATTCACTGGTGATGTTTTTTCTTTAAGTTGAATGTTATTCTCGCTTTGTTATCATACTGTTTTCTGAATCTAATCTTTAAGAGTAACGAACGTTCCAGGATTTATCTCGTATACCCTGTTTCTGACTTGAAAGATTTTAGTGTTTTTCTTCTGGTGTTTTCAATAAAGGAATTCTTAACTGCTTCTTTGTTGAAAGTATCTTTCTCATCTTTTCTGCTAATCATCATTTAAGCTACTAAAAGATCCAGTGATTATATTATCTCGCCCTGTGAAAATTTTTCCTTTGCGTTTCTGGTTTGTATTTCATATTTATTAAGACACAGACCCCATAGCCCAATGGATGTGTAGACTGTCTCAACCAATTTGAAAAAATACTTTGACAACAAAACCGACCTATTTCTTTACCTAGCCTAATATTTAAATTCAAAAACATAGCTAAATCATATAGAGAGATCCCTCTCTGAAGTTGGAAGGGATAGATCCCAACTTCAAAAGTGGTTGGATAAAGTTACCTTTGTAGATTTCTTTTGTTTTCAACCTCTAGGAAATTTACCAAGTGCTAACACCTCCAACACTAATCACAATGCAACCTGTAGATTATGATTCTTCCCTAGGGAATGACTGCTTGGACCATTTCCTATGGAAGTGTCTGTCCTACATGAACCTCCAAACTAGACCATTCTTCAAAACTAATAACAACTGTGAACTTTGAAAGAATGACTGCCCAGCAAGGCACACCATTCTACTAGACCACTACTCAGAGTGACTGCCAAGAAGAATGATTGTCCTAGACCATTATCCCACACTAGCCACAAGGGGAATCGATTTCTATGGTACATCAACAATCTATCGGACCATTTTCATTATGAAAATGACTATCCAATCTGGACCATTTTTCGAACTGGAAAGGAACTACCCAACCTGGACCATTTTCTGAACTGGAAAATGACTATCCATAAATCAATAAAATATCAGTGCTCCCTCCCAACCTGTGAGTAATCACTTCCTTTTCCAATAAGGAAGTCGTCTCCATGAGCCCCAGCTTGTCCCTTAAGTATGCAAACTTTTTATCTTGGACAAAGGTTTTACCAAAATATCTACTATCTGCTCATTTGTGGAGATATACTAGAGAACCACTTCTCTCTTCTAGACTTTATCATGGAGAATATAATGCTTGATATCAATGTACTTTGACCTGTCATGGAACATCGGTTTCTATAAAATCTTCACATAGCTAGGATCATTACAATATATCATGGTTGAATTCAGCACTTGATCAAATGGTCGAGAAACCAACTTATGGAGCCACATTGCTTCTATACAAGAATCACAAGATGTGATATACTCTTATTTTGTAGTGTTGAGTGCAACATAATTTTGTTTCCTGTTAGCCCATGACATCGTGGCAAACATTGAACTGAAACATATCCAAGTAGCATTTATTTTGTCATCTTCATTCCCTACCCAATCTAAATCGATAAATCCATGCAGTTGTATATCATAACTTAAACGTCCCACAAAACAAATATCCGGTTGAGTATTTCTCCAAATACATTAATGAGCCAATCAATTGTTTCTACATAGACGGGTCTATTGGGTTAGAGTCTCTCAACTTCTTCATATATGTCATCATGGGAGTTTGCCATGGATTTGAAATCCATCATCCCAGACTTCTGAGTAACCATTCTGATAGACTTTCTCTATCATAGGAAGTTTTTGCCACACTTTTGTTGTATATGAGATACTCTGCTTCAAGTTGCTTGAATCCATACAAGGTCTTCTTTATGGTTTAAATCCTTATCAGTCTCTTCAAGTTTGATTCTAATGTCAACCTATATGGAAGTTTTTACTTATATAATAGATTCCTTAGGAATTTGTCACCAAATATTGTCAATGTACTTCATCTTTTTCATGTACATTACATGACTTATAATCATCGTAATAGGAATCCTTATCTTGTTATTCTTCCATAGGTATTGTTTCACTGACCATATTATCTTCTAAGAAATAGAAACACATGATATGTACATGAACTATGTAAACATGGTATGTACAAGAACTATGTTATAGAAGAATATTGTTACCTTGACTAGAAGAAGAAGTCTATTTTATCCTCCTTGGCTTTCTTTGAGGGTTCCCTTTCTTTGGAAACAGTTGATTTGTGTGTTTCCTTCCTTTTATTTAACTCAGGATAGTGGTTCTTGTAGTGACCATATTTTCGACAGTTGAATCATTGTATTTTTGATATATCCTTTTCTTGATTTGGTTTCTTCCTTAAGCCAAACTTCCTCTTATTCCTGAAATTCTTGAACTTTGTTGTGAAGTCTTGATCATCATATTTCTTTTTGGATTTCTCTTTTTCACTAATATCACAACAATTCCAAAGCTCTTCAAATGTGGGATACTCCTTTCTTGTGTTCATGCTTGTGGAAAATGCATCCCATGTCTTGGGAAGTCCATTGAGTACTATATTTACTAGTTCCTTTTCTGAAATGATTTCTTCAATATCTTGTAGTTGATCTCTTAACTGAGAGATTATTACAAAGCATAATGTTATGCTATCATCATCATTCATTTTCGTGTCATGGAGATCATTCTTAAGAGTCATCACTTGTCCAATGTTTCTGACTGAGAATAGGTTAGTTAGGGCATCGTACATCTTAAATGAGTCAAGATGATAGATATAGGGTATCAAGTGGTGTTTTACAGAGTCCACTATGATGTTCATAGAGTTAATGTCATTTTCCCTGAAATTTTTGATAACTGCAACATTCTAAGGTTCCTTCTCTTTTCCTATTTCAAACAGTGGCTCCATGATCTTGCCTTTCACGATATCCAACACTTTATTCTTGGCAAGGATGAGGTCAATCCTTGTTTTCCATAATTTGAAGTTAGAAGCCTCTTCTAACTTGTTTTCTGACTTCATAGAGTAAGTCATGACTTCTTTGACTTGGTCAACCTTTGACTTTGACTTGGTCAACCTTTAAATTTGACCAAAAACTCAAACTTGATGCCTTGGCTTGCTGAGAGTACCAGGAGGTGCACTAGGCTAGGGAACACTAGGCTATCCAGGAATTAGGTCAAGATATTTACTTAAGGTGCCTCAACAAGAGGGTTAGGGTTTCGTTGCTGCAACAAAACTTTAACTACAACTACAACTACAACTGATCAAATCCTCCCAATCTATCTTCCAGTGGTTAGAAAAATAGGTATGCTTGTTTCACCATAGACAATATAGCAACATTTTCACCCAACCATAGGCACAAAGGCCACCCTTGAGCACCTTAACTTTAATTTCAGATGCAATCCAATAGCCAACCAAGGTAGCACACCTTTCTCCAAGTCTAGAACACCAATCAAGAATAACCAAAGACCAAGCAAAAAGTCCAAACCATAACCAAGAGAAATTCCAAAGAAAAATGAAAGTGCAAGTTGTAGCAATTGCAACTGGACTCTCTATCCAAACTTGGACACCACTAGTCTTATGCAATTATGAGTGTGAGAGTAAAAAATGAGCTCTAGCGCCCTCTATTTATACTCCTCTATCTCACTTGATTGGGATGACTTCTCTTTTTGGAGGCTAATAACTCAATATTAAATATTCTCTTGAGCCGATTTGTCTCCTAGGGTTATTATCAAACGTTTTAGAGTTTCTCTTCCTTCCCAGAATATTCTAGTCTTGTCAAATATTATAGTTGGAGGTTAATATGTCCTACAACTACCATAATATCAACAAGCATGAAGTCACCCTTCTAGGGCATGACATCACCCTTTTAGGGTTTCATTTTATGTATTTTCCATTTTTTGGCACACTGTAGAGGAAAATTAAGGGGTCATCCCTCTTCTATTTTGTTGTTGACAAATTTATCTAAAAAATCTATTAGGGTTGTCTCATATAATATACAAACCCTAATTTCAATTCAAAATCATCAAAACTCTGACTTGAGAGACATTACTTCTGAATTTTTTTCCCTATTGGGATATCTAGCTCTTCTACCTTATGCGTTATGTTTGGAAGGTCAAGTTGTGGATGCTCTTTGATGATTTTTGGGAGTTTCTATAACTGGAATTTTATCTCATGGTACCTTGGTGATGTAACTGAAATTTCTTCAAATGTATCCTCATGCTATTAATGTTTCATGGTAATTTTACTTTTTCATGCTAGGTGTCTTGCTTGGTGAAACCCTAAGAGAGGAGCATCAATGATTCCTCCTCTCACAAGGTTAATTTTGTTGAAACATTTGTGAATAAATCCTTGGTAGGGGTAGACTCTTAAATTCCTAAAGTACTATAAATTTAGGATTTTATCCCTAGATTCTTGATTTTGTCCTAGTTGAAGCTACAAGAAGGGATAAAAGGTTTCTAGGGCCCAAAAATGATTGCACCATAGAAATCCTTCTCCTAAAGATTAAACATCTAAGGTGCTAATGTGCTAGCACCTTAGAGATTGAATCCTACCTCTTAGTTGCAACTATATCAAGCTCCATGTTTAGTTTCACTTTTTGTTACAAGACTCCATAACCCTTAAAGGCTCTGGCTTTATAGCTCTCTTGTGGTGAAATTGATCAACAAACACTCTCTTTCAACTCTCTTAAGATATATACTAAATTTACTAACACCAACACTTGAAAACTCATTAAATTTTTTTTTTCCATTAATAAATTTTTCTACAACCATCTAATAACACTTTAATTTGTTGCATACACTCTTGTAAAGGTGGCCTAACATAGTCAGAAAATGCATCTAACAATTGGATATTTCTCTAGTGGATCTGTGATAGTTTTACTTGACAATTGTTACATTTTTTATCAACATTTGTTGTTGTTGTACTACTATTCATTGCTGCAAATTCGTAACAGGCATGGAAAATTTTCATGTCTAGTGTCTTTAAGAGGCATTTATTTCTTGTTTGAACTTGGAAATAATCATATAAATTCTATAAAGTGTTCTTGATCCTTGCAGATACTCAAAAAATCTTATCCCTCTTATATTTCCTTGACCTAGACCTTTTGTTCGATGATCAAGAGAGGGGATGGTAGGCTTGGATACTATACTCGCTACTTTGATCCTTTGAGGTCACCAGAGAATCCTACCTTGTGTTGGATCTCTTCCATCACTAAAATGATGGAATTTTTTACTAAGGTGACAATGGTAGGATATTTCTTAGTTATGCAAGATTTGGGGATCTTGTTTTGGGATTTGCACAAGTACAAATCCTACAATAACATTTTGGCATCATTGTCAAGGATGATTGATCCATTTTCCTCAATGACATTTTCTTTGGTAAATTTCATCCAAAGCCCTTATCTTACAAGTTTACCTGGTGACACCACTGAGGGTGATTACATCGCCTTCTTTTGGTGATCCTAGAGAGATCATCTAGTGACTCCACTGGTACATTTTGAGTTGTTTTCCAAGTGATGGAGTTATGGATTTTTAGGAATGGTTTCCTTGTATTTATTTTGAAAGCATCCCCAGATACCAAAACAAATATAAGGAAGGTTGGTAATAAAAATTCCAAAATTCAATGGACATGTTGTTTCCCATGTAGTAAAGTTATTGAAATACATACGGGGTATGGGGGAGCATGAAGATGTATGAATACAATGGTTTTTGGTATCCCTATCATTTGGTGTACATGGTTGTATCAAAGACACATGCAAACTGAAAACCATCTCCTCTCTCACAAATATCATTAGAAAATTTATTGAATATGGGAATTCACAATCTCAAACATACGAAGACACTCTTCAAGAGCTCACAATGACCCTTAAGAGGGAGTGTTTATTCCTGGGTCCTCTTGTAGGAGACCTTAGGGAATCACACCACTCCCTAGGAGAATATTCCATTGGGAATATTCATCGTCATATTCATCGT
This sequence comes from Picea engelmannii, assembly GCA_009831015.1. Taxonomy (NCBI): domain Eukaryota; kingdom Viridiplantae; phylum Streptophyta; class Pinopsida; order Pinales; family Pinaceae; genus Picea; species Picea engelmannii. The sequence continues at coordinate 911,416 of ML782610.1, forward strand.
CAGAATGAAAACAATGCATTGGTAGTTGCTCCACTTATTAAGGATGAAGAACCATAATAATGTGAACTTATCCTAAAGGCTAAAGGAGAGTGTTAGAGAAGATAACAAATTTCACAAGGAACTCGTTGATCAATGCCAATATTTACATCTATTGATTGACATTTCAGTACAAAGACAAGAAAAGCATGACCTTTCAATTAACCAAATCTGAACTTTTTTGAAGTTTCGGTAGAGGAATAGCTTTCTAAGGCATACTTCCAAGTAAAAACACTATGTGTCAGCATACGAGAGAAGTATGAACAACCTTGGGTTCTATCCAATATATTGGAGTTGAATGTGGAGGGAGAAGAATGGTATGATTTAGAAGATGTGAACCTTGATGAAGTTCCCCATCCAAACAAACAAGCAAGTGATGAAGATTTTATTAATGAAGATCCTCCATGTCTTGAGCATGCCTTGGATGAGAGGCTTGAAGATCATGCATCTTGAAAGAAAGATCCCAAGGAAGAATATTATGAATAGGGTTACCAACCCCTTGAAGAGGATAAAGAATTACCTCATGATTCTATTGAAGATAACGAAGACTTGATTGAAGAACTAGAGCCTGAATAGGTAAATCATGAGGAATATTACTCAGAAGAACATGAGTTTCCTTGTGAATATGAAGAACACTTTGATGAAATTTACCATGTTGAAAACCTAATCCAGGAAGATGCCCCTCGTGAAGACAATGTTGAATTTTGTAACTATGGTTGGTGTTCATAATGTGAAAAGAAAAAAGAAAAAAGTTGTGTTTGTTATGGAGACCAGTTTAGTATAAATATATATAATAAATAAGTAATTACTTATTATCCAAGGGACCCATCCTTTCATGGATGGTCACCATATTTTCTATATATATGAAACACTCATCATTTTCATAAGGCATCGATTGTATATCATCTTATATAAAAATCAACATTGCATAAATTATGGAGGAACAATTTAACAAAGTCAAATACTATGGATTATAACCAAATTAATTTTAATATTTGGGTAGTTATGAGAGGTATTCTCCAACTATTTATAAGAAAGAAAATTTAATTTTCAAAGAGACGTGTCTCTTTGGATCAATCTAATATTACTATAAAAAGACACTTGAAAGACACAACAATAAACACACATATTTTTTTCTCTCTCACATGTGGGAAGTTATCTAAGGAAGAGACCGAAGTTTCTAAGTAGTTGAATTTTCTGAGTGCAATTACTTAGTGATGTTATAGAGTTTACTAAAGTAATATCTTGTATCATTGGAAGTAATTACCACTTGCGGAAAATTGTGCTTGTCTAATTTAGCACTAGAAAATCAATATGGTTAGCCATATGACATTGAGTATATGGTGGATGTGTGTTGGTCATAGTAGAAGATGCATCATGTGCAGGGTCACAATATATAGTTGTGTAAGTACATGTTTTTCATTGCATCGACAAAATGTGAATTGTCTCCTTGGATTGCTTGGTGGATCTATTTGTTGTGTAAAGTTTTCATGGAAGCACCTATGTGGAAATGTTGATATAGCAAACATTGCGTGAAAGATATTCTCTTATGAGGTCAAGAGATTCTTGATCTCATTGGTATATTTTTGAGATTCATTGAAATGCTTGTGGGTGATGAAGATTTCCATATGGAGACCAATGGAGGAAATTACTACAAAACTATTTGAATTTAAGCGTAAGTACCAATCCATGGCATGGGTGTTATTGGTGTTCTATATGAAAACGAGTATTTGGTGAGGAGTGATCGAGATGGACATGGGAAATAGTGACAAACCCTATGTAGTCGAGATCACATGAAGTTTGTGTCAATGTGTTGATGTCATGGTTACCATGATGTTGTGTTCTTTGGAAAGTTGAAATATTGTCAAGAGAGGTCAATGAGGAGGCATGATTATGGTATTGAGAGAACATTAGTTATTTCCAAGAGTGATAGCCACCAATGGAGTATACAGTGCTAGTAGAATTGAGGGAAATTCAATGGTGACTTCCAAGTGGATATACAAGATCAAGCATGCAACATACGACAACATTGAAAAGCATAAAGAAAGGTTCATGGAAAGAGGGTTCTCTTAGAAAGAGGGAGTTGACCTTAGAGTTTGAAATGAAGGATATTGGCTTAATGCATTACTATTTGGGATTATAATTATGGAAAAAGCCAAGTGAGGTCTTCCTTGGTCAAGGGAGTATGTTATCACGATCCTTGAGAGATTTGGGATGATGGACTGCAAGTCCATGACAACTCCCATGGTGCCAAACTTGAAAAAGTTGAGAGACTCTGATTATGATCTAGTAGACCGCTCCATATATCGACAATTGATTGGCTCACTGGTGTATTTTGTTAATACCAGGCCATACATTTTCTTTGCTGTGAAAGTTCTAGGTGGAACCAAGACATGATCATTGGATTGACGCAAAGCACATATTGAGATCTTTGCATGGCACGTTAAACTATGGTTTGAGATATGTCTCAAACAATGATGTATAGCTACAAGGATATACATATTCTAATTGGGAAGGGAGTGTAGATGACAAAAAGAGTACTTTAGGAGTATGCTTCATTTTGGGCTCTTCTATGATATCTTGGACTAGCAAGAGTAGAAGAATGTCACACTCAGTACTGCAGAGAAAGAGTATATTGCAGCTTGTGATGCATTTACGGAAGCAGTATGGCTCTGTAAGATGGTTTCTGGACTATTTGATCATGTGCTGGAATCGACTGTGATATTATGTGATAATCAATGATGTCTAAATATTTTTAGAGAACCCTGTGTTCCATGACAAGTCAAAGCACATTGAGATCATGTACTACTACATCTGTGATAAAGTTAAGAAGGGAGATGTGAATCTCCTATACATCTCAACCAATGAGAAGATATAAGATATTTTGATGAAGCCCTTGTCGAAAGTGAATTTTGTATACTTCAGGGACAAGCTGGGACTCATTGAAGATTGATCCTCTCACTGAGAGGGTGTTGATGGACGTACATTCTCTCTGAGTTCACAGGTAGTGACTAGAGTGGAGAGAATGGTCTAGGTTTGTACAATGGATGAACATTTTCTCTGGGTTCATAGGTAGTGACAAAGGTGGAGAGAGTGGTCCAGGGCATACATTCTTCTTGATTTCATAGGTAGTGACCAGAGTGGGAAGAATGGTCCTTCTCCCTGAGTTCACAGTAGTGACCAAAGTGGGGAGAATGGTACAGGGCAGACACTTTTCTTGATTTCACAGTAGTGACCAGAGTGGGAAGAGTGGTCCTTCTCCTTGAGTTCATAGTAGTGACCAGAGTGGGGAGATACAGGACAAACATTCTTCTTATGTCATAGTTAATGACCAGATTAAGAAGAATAGTCCTTGTATCCCAGGGAAACTCATTTGAGTGTACAACACTTGATCCCTACAACATCATGCCTAGATTACTCAAATAGAGTGTGGCTTAGATATTTGATTCTATATGATGTACCATGTGTCAGGATACTGACCAGGTTGTGACAGTTGATGATGTTGATGTTTTGGCATCGGGAAGAAATTCTCACAGGATTGGTCATGGTGATTTGACCAGTGGTGAATGGCCCAAGCATAGTATTCAAAGAACAAAAGACTCAATGTGCTAAGTGTTCCTCCAGTGTGTGGAAACATCAGGAAGACATTCACCCACAAGGGTGTACCTGTGGTGAATGTCTTGAGTAAGCATTAGGTGGACCTTATCCTAGATTGGACTGCATACCAAGGGAGATAGGATACATTTATCACAAAGGTGTACTTGTGGTAAATGGGCCCAGACGTATTCCTTCCTTGATCATGAAAAGGAATAATATGGACTCAAGGTGCTTGAAGTGATTTCCATGTGTCAGTTAGCATCAGGCTAACATTCACTCAAAAGGGTGTACCTATGGTGAATGAACCTAGTATGGTATTTGTCCTAGTCATGGTGATTTGATAAAGAATAACAAAGACTCAAGATTCTATTTTCTATCACATGAAGAACCAGAGTGAGCTTGATCTCAGAGAGAGTCAATTGGCTCAAAGGGAGAACCGAAGAGGGATTTTCCCCTCGGTTCAGGTAGGAGAGTGACATCTCCCAAGACTAACAAACTGGTGTCATGAGTCTAGGGTGAAGTTTGTATACTTTATAGAAAAGCATGGCATGATGAAGAATGTCTCCCTCATTAAGAGGGAGTATTGATGTTTGGACAACATCGGGAAGACATTCTTCCGGATCATATGGTATGTTGTTGTTGATGTTGCAGATGTTGATAAGTACCTTCCTAGTTAAGAGGGAGTGATCATATAACAACCAACTTGTAGATCATTATGAATACCTTCCTAGTTAAGAGGGAGTGTTGAATTTTAGAACTATGGTCAGTCTTCATAATGTGAAAAGTAAAAAGTGAAAAGTTTTGTTTGTTATGGAGGCCAGTTTAGTATAAATATATATAATAAATAAGTAATTATTTATTATCCAAGGGACGCATCATTTCATGGATGGTCACCATATGTTCTATATATGTGAAACACTCATCATTGTAATAAGGGATAGATTGTATATCATCTTATATAAAAATCAACAGACAAAGCCCCAATATTTTCTCCTCCATTTAATGAAGTCATCCAAGCTCTTGTCTCTCTTGCATATAAAGAAAATAACACGGTAGGTTATACTCCTTTCCATGACTTTGATGATGCATTATTCTATGATTCATAAAGTGAATAAGTGCTAGAGGAACCCATTAGATACACTAGTCCCCTCATGTTATAATAAAACTAATGATGTGATTGATAATATTGATGAGTTTATACATGTTCAGAGATGTAAATGGGATCTGAGTTGTCCTGGCGGTGATCCCATTTATGAAATTGAAGTTCATTTTCAATCCTCGGCCTTAGTTGATCCGAATTTTATGAGAAGAACGAAATGACTACAGATTATTAACAGATGTTTAACACAGAATAACAGAGATACAATAAAATTGGTTTTCTATTAAATAAGGAAATAAGCTAAAACTGTAAAATGCAGTGAAAAACAAGCTTGCTGGAATGGTGGCGGCTTATCTCTGAGAAGAGATGTGACGACTGCGCTCATTCGCAAGAAGATGAGTAAAATGAGGCTCTAAAGGAATTTTTACAATAAACATGAATGTCAAACCCCTAGACATCCAAAAACCTAACCCTAGGAGATGAAGCACCAAAATTCATGTGGGCCCTGTTTGGGTAAGTTAGTACATCAACTTCCCGGGGTCATAACTTTTGCATACAATCTTTGTTTTAGGCGTATGATAGCCCGTTGGAAATATCTATATGAGGACTACAAATTTTGAACAAAATGTCATGATGAAAGTTCTCTACTACAACATAACAAAAAAAAACGTCGTTTAGGGCCTCAAAATGGTTCCGAAAGTTCAGGACCCAAAAAATTGCTAAAAATAGTAAATTACCAAAATTGTCAGAAAGTTGTTTTGAGCCAGCTGGAAAAGGTGGGTGGCCACCAATATCCACATGGATCAATACTCCCTCCTTAAGAAGAAATGGTCTCCATTGTGTTGAGTTCCCCCATCATATGAGGAAATTTCTACTGAATTTGGCCTCGGGTGAGCCACTTTCCTTGGTGCAGGAGTTGCCCTGCTTTGACGACTCGATAAAGATGGATCCTTTGTTATCAAGTGGCCTTGATCTGGGTGTCAACAATATGATCACTGGAGGCCTGTTGTATGCATTCAGGTTTGATATCTTTTGGTGTCAGTTGTTCTGCTACATTTGAGGTGTCTAATAATGGTGGGAAATAAGGCCGAAGGAGGGCCACATTGAACACTGGGTGGAGGCCAAGGAAAGAAGGAATGTTGAGCTCAAAAGAATTATCCCCCATAGCCTTGGTGATGGTGTACGACCCATAACAGAGTGGGCAAAGCTTCTGATGGGGTCATGTAAGGCGTTCTTTCTGCAAGTGTAACCAAACTTTATCGCCCACCTGAAACTTATGTGGCACCCGATGTTGATCATGGCACTGCTTGTACTTGTCATTGGACTTATGTAGGATCTCCTGAACCTGTTGGTGGATGTGTTAGATCCGCTCAATGAACCAGGTGGCTTTCTCAGCTTTAGTTGGAGCAAGAGATGAGTCGGTCGAGATGACTGCAAGGGGAAGTGAAAAATCTATGGGACCCAATGGTTGGAATCCCAACCCCACCTGAAAGGGGTTGTGGCTGGTTAAGCTATGCAGGGCATGGTTGTAGCTATGTTGGACATAGGGAAGACTCTCATTCCATGTGTGAGGGTGCTTGTAATTATACATGCACAAGATATGCACGATCATTCAATTTACGACCTTGGTTTGGCCATCTGTCTTGGGGTGGAAGGCCATAGATTTAGTGAGCTTTGTGTCCAACAGTGACCAAAGGCTCGACCAAAATGTGTTGAGAAATCGACTGTCCCAATCTAAGACAATGGTTTCTGGGATTCCAAAATGTACCTAGACTCGTTCAAAGAAGAGATTGGCAGTGGCTTCTACTGTGATGCTCTTCTTACAGGAAACCAGAATCGCCATCTTATAAAAGCGATCAATAACCACAAAAACACAGTCATTTCCCCACTTGGTGGTCAGAAGGCCCGACATGTAGTCCATTCAGATGGATTCCCATGGCCTTTTAGGAGTAGGAAGAGGGGTGTATAGGGCCTGTTTCTTAGTGGTCAGTTTAGCAATAGCACATGTAGTGCACGACCTGATATACTTGCTGACCTATTATCGAAGTTTCAGCCAGTAGAAATGTTTATGTATCATTGCCACTGTCTTTTTGATGCCAAAGTGTCCTGCCACCCGACTGTATTGGGCTTCCCAGATCAGCTTCGCTCGCTTGCTTGATGGAACATAGATATGGCCCAGACGACACAACAACCCATCCTGAAGTTGGAAATTATTGATAACTGCCTTTGCACCCAACATTTGGTAGGTGGTGGCGAAGTTTGGGTCTGTCTCATAGAGTTGGGGCCATCCAGAGATCTCATGGCCGCAAGAGTCTAGCACCGTGGTGAGTGCCACGACTGGCAATCTACTGAGGCAATAAACGACGTGGTTGGTGCTTCCTATTTTATACTTGATGTGGGGATGGAATTGCTGCAAGTATGTGGACCACTTTTGATGGCGGTCATTCTGCAATTTTCCTTGTGTCTGCATGAAATGAAGTGGCTTATGATCAGTGTGGATGACTGTCTCCTTCCCAA
>ML782610.1:943316-977010 GCA_009831015.1 Picea engelmannii
TCTCTCTCCCCTACATTTATCCCTCTCTCATTCTACCCCTCTCTACACTCTCCCTCTATTTTCTCTCTCTCTTTAACCCATCTCTCTCTCACACACTTGCTAACTTGTTTTATTTCTCCCCCTCTTCCTCTCTCTCCCCCCATTCTTCTCCTCTCTACCTCTCTCCCTCTTTTCCATGTTTGTAATTGAAAATAAATATTTAATTCAACATGAAAAATTTAAACTGCTACACCTTTGTTTTTTATTTTATTTCATTATAATTATTATAAATTTGTTCATATCTAACATATTCAAAAATTCAATATTGTTTATTTAGTGGAATATAATATTTTATATTTTCAGTAAAACATTTTTTAAAAGATTGGTTTAGTGAAACGATGAAATTTTAGAGTTTTTTAAAAATAATATGTCAATATTTTATATAAAATTAAATAACATAATGTATTTAGATATAAATTAGTTAAATTTATAAAATAAAATTAATAATGTTTCATCCATTTAATATAAACAAAATGGATTTTATTCTTGTATTTTACAAAGTGGATCTTTCTCCCATTTCCATATGCTTCAAAGAAGATCACTGGCTAGGGATGCCACAAAGAGTATTTGAGTGAGAATTATTTCATCAAGATAATTGTCAAGTTTAAATTTATTGTAAGACATATATAATTCATTGAATTTGGATGATATGGGATTGGTTTTGAATTGGGTTTTTATGGTTTTTATCAAATTTTGATGGTATCAAAATGTAAGAGTATGAAAAAAAAGTTGGGTCATTGTGGAGACATGAGCTACGAAACTCTGCCATCTGGATTAGGGTTTCGGATTCTAAGATGAACGACCACACTCCTAGGCCCGCTGGGGCCATGATTCAGAAGGAGGGGGGGTGAACTGGCGCCTGCTATAGTCAAGCTACTGCGAATGGAAGCACTGGCGAGGGGTTTAAGCGGCCGCCCTTTGAGCCGCCGCCGGACCTACAAGCTGCCACACTCATCACGGAAGGCACCTTCAAAGATAGAGAGATGGACATCGACCTGGAAAACCCAGTGGCCCCTTCCACAACACCAACACCTTGGCTCCCTGGAAAATGCATTCCTCAAGCACCGCAGGCTCCGAAATACACAGTCAACTCTCTGAGGATAGAGGAGCAAAAAAAGTATATGAGAGACCATGCCCTTGTAGGGAAATTCCTAGGGTTATGGCTGTCAGAGAGGGATCTAATCAAATGGATACAGTACTGGTGGAAACCAAAAGGGCACTATGATTTATAGCTGGGCTCAAAGGGATTTCTTACAATCATACTGCACAATCTCGAGGACCGCACTCACATCTTTGATGGGGGACCATATTTCTTTAACTCAACCAGGATTTTTTAAAGATTCTGGACCGAGAAGTTTAGCCCTAAAAAAGAAGATTTTGCCCATGCTCCAGTGTGGATCCGCCTGTACTCTCTCCCTCAAGAATTTTGATTGGAAGAGGTCTTGGCTGGTATAGGCAACACTATTGGAATATATGTAAAGTCTTCAGAGGCTACCAAGCAGAGGCAATACACCTCATATGCACGCATCTGTGTATACTTGAATATAGAAAAACCACTGCCAGGAACCATCATCCTTGAGTACCAAGATGAAGACTGGATCCAAACCATTGACTATGAACACATTCCCTTTCGATGTCGGAAATGCCATGAACATGGGCACCTGTTCAGAGAATGTCCCCTCAATGCGGCTCACAAAGAAGGAAACCCAGAAGATGGAAAAGACAAGCACGACTTTGTTCAACCAGGAGGGAAAAGGCGACAAGCCGGGCGAAGGCAGCAAAATCAAGTAAGTAAAGATCCCTCTTCTAGTAACAAATTTGCTATTTTACAGAATCAACCCGAGGACCCTTCAACCAAAATAACTCCCAGGGAGCTCCCTACGGATAACCCCTCCCTATTTGAAGGACAGGAGGAGGATCGACCACCGCAAGGAAAGGAGGTTGATCAGCCCCCACAAACCACAGCAGGGGATCCGCAGGATCTCTTGGAAATCAAGGATGGGGACGCCGATATGGAAACCGAAGAGAAAGACCTGGTTGGGGTGGACCTGGAACACCTTGAACATGCCTACAGACAGCAAAAGCTATATACTATACCCTGGGACCAACTACGGAAAGTACATAAGGTTTTTCTTAATTCCTCCGCCGGCTCCTCAGTGCGATCCAGTAAGGGCTTAGGGATACAGGGCAGTCAATCAAAGAACCAGAGTAAAAACTAGAAAGACGATAAGAAAAGAGGTAGGAAGTCTACAAACAAACTCATACAGGAAATAGGACACTTTATGGTCAACTCAGGGAAAATCCATTTAATCTCAGACAGTTTTCCTCCCCTCCCTACCCCCCCATCATCATGAAGATTATCTCTTGGAATATTAGAGGACTCAATGGACGTAGCAAGCAAAAATTGCTACGGGATCTGATCTTTGCAGAGAAACCAGATATATTATTACTTCAGGAAACAAAATGCTCAACTAAAGACATTGATAAGCTTCTCCCCTACTGTTGGAAGCAAGGGGAAGCAACATCAACAGCCGCTACGGGCACAGCTGGAGGACTAGCTGTTATTTGGAACCCAGCCACAGTGATGCTAGAAAACTTTATCACCACCAGGTGGTCTATCATGGTGGACTACAGGCTCATAGGATCCAACAAACCAGGCCACATAACTAATGTTTACGGCCCAGCCATTCCGAGGGACAAACAGGCCTTCCTTAGAAGCCTGGAATACCTCTCCAACCTGATTAGACACAATCACTGGACCATAGGGGGAGATTACAACCTCATTTGAAACCTGGAAGAGAAAAAAGGGGGCTCACAGCGCCTGGATCAAGACAGTAACGACTTCAACAGCCTCATAGACAAACTTAACTTGATTGACCTGGAAACTATCAATGGCACCTTAACCTGGACAAATAGAAGAACAAGATCACACCAGATTGCTTGCAAACTTGATCGCTTTTTAATCTTTGATTCCCTTATGCTGGAAGGAATCGCCATGGAGGCGAGTATCTTAAATCTTCACGGCTCGGACCATTGGCCCATCTAGCTATGGATAGAAGTGCCTGCGTCACCAGGGAAAATACCTTTTCGGTTCGAGCAATTTTGGCTCAACCATCCAGACTTCCAAGCCAAGATCCACGACTGGTGGAGACAGGCAGAGGTCACACAAGGCTCCAAGATGTTCAGGTTTCAGTAGAAGTTAAAAAACCTTAAACAACTCATTAAGACATGGAATAAGCACACCTTTGGCAACATCGTCGACTCTCAAAAGCAATTGTCAGAGAAAATGGAGACGATACAAACCCAGATCTGGCTGCAAGGATTAACGGATGAGCTGAAAGTCCAGGAAGAAATAACTGCACAACAGTTGGACTCCAGGAAAGCACAGGAAGAGATTCTATGGAAGCAGAAATCACGCATCCAGTGGCTCAAGGAGGGGGATCGCAACACTAAGTTCTTCCATAGATCTGTCATGCAACACCACCACTCCAACAGAATCACGCACTTAACCTCTGATATCGGTGACCATATTCTTTCCCATGAAGACACTACAGCAACACTGATTGGATACTATAAGAACCTCCTCACGGAGCCCTCTCTGAACAAATCGGAAGCCATAGCCAAAATAACGCAACATGTGCCTGCCCTCGTCACCAGAGAGAAAAACTTGGCTCTACAACGGCCAATCACAATCGAGGAGGTGGATCAAGCGTTGCAAGACACTCCCAAGGGCAAGGCCCCTGGCCCGGACGGATTTACAAGTGATTTTTTCCACCACTACTGGCCAATGATCAGAGTAGAGGTCTGGGATATTATTGAGGACTCCCACGCCACGGGACAGGTCCTTCTAGCTCTTAACACTACCTTCCTCACTCTTATACCCAAAGAGGGGTAGGCTCACCACCCCAAGCAGTTCAAACCCATTGTCATTTGCAACGTCACTTATAAACTTCTAACAAATGTGATAGCTCACAGACTCAAACCCATTCTGCCTACCATCATCTCCCCAGAACAATCTGGCTACATAGAGGGTAGACAAATCTTGGATAGCATTATACTGGCTCATGAGGTGATTCACTCTCTGCAGAAAACTAAATTGCCAGGTATGCTTCTTAAATTAGATCTCTCTAAATCCTTTGATAAGATAAGCTGGGCCTACATGAGGGAAATGCTCCTCGCTTTTGGCTTTGACAAACTTTGGGTGACTTGGATCTTGAACCTCACCTCTACTGCTTTTTTCTCTATCCTTATTAATGGTGTCCCCTCTCATCCCTTTACCCCTTCATGAGGAATCAGATAGGGAGACCCCCTCTCCCCCTTCCTTTTAATTATCATGGCAGAAGGTCTCAGTCGAAGCATTCAAGCGGCAGTAGCAAATGACACTATGGCAGGCCTACCGTTGCATGGCATCTCACCTCCTATTTCACACAGTCAATTCGTGGATGACATGCTACTGATTGGCACCCCAACAGTCAGGGAAGAAAACTCTATTCTCCAGATCCTCCAGTCATTCTCGGAAGCCTCAGGTCTAGATTACAACAAAGACAAATCCCTTATCTTCTTCTTCAATATGCCCCCTCCTGTCCAGCACCATATCTCTGATCTCTTAGGTTTCCAAAGAAGCTCCCTTCCATTCAAATACCTAGGCATCCATTTGATCGATAACGCCCTTCAGAAATCCTCTTGGGAGCACTTTCTCTCTTCTTTTACCAAGAAGCTCTCTTCTTGGACCCTTAGAGTTCTTAACTTTCCAATCCGGCTCACTCTCCTCCACACTGTTCTTCAGGCCCTTCCCACCTATCTCTTCTCGGTGTTGGCGGCTCCTAACTTTGTTTTGTCAACTATCAAAAGCTTGTAGAGGAACTTTTTGTGGCAAGGTCTCAATACAGGGAAGAAAATAGCACTTGTCAGCTGGGACAAACTCTGCTAGCCCAAAGAGCAAGGAGGACTTGGCCTACGAGATCCTAGACTCATGAATAAAGTCCTCAGTGCCAAAATATGGTGGAGATGGCTCAAGAAACCTAAGGACCTCTGGGCATGCTTATGGAGGAAGAAATATGCACCTTAGGTAGTAGAAAAGAACCTCATATGCTGGAATGGGGACACACCTGGATATTTAATCTGGGTAGCAACCAAGCAAAATAGACACCTCATTACCCAACACGCCTTCTGGGAAATTAGGAATGGGAAAACAACCTTCTTTTGGAAAGATTCCTGGTAGCAATGGCCCACTCTAGACCAGGAGGATTGGGCAGAGCCCATCAGTGCCCCAGCCACGCAGGCGGGCTTGACAATAGTGGCAGATTACTAGAGGGATGACCCACAAGATAACACTTGGAGGCATTGGCTTATTGACAGGCAAAGCATGAACCTAGACGACCACATGGATTTGGGCCTCTATCAGACTGAAATGCTCAAACGAAAAATCCCCAAGCTCACGGGAGAGGATATCCTCCGATGGGGGTACAGGCCGAGAGGCACCTACAGCACAAGCGAAGCTTACCACATCAAGATTCAACCGAACTTGGAACCTACACGGACGGTTTGGCGAAAGATCTAGAACCTCAGACATTGGCCCAAAATCACTCTCTTCCTCTGGCTTGTGGTCCATTCCAACATTCTCACCTGGGACAATCTCTCTAAAAGAGGCTTCGTGGGACCCTCAATGTGCATACTCTGTGGGGAGATAGCTGAAACCATGAATCACCTCCTTACCTCTTGCCCGTACACGGCACAAATCTGGGACAGAATGCGCTTGTCATGTGCACCTCGGACTGTGTTCGAGACAATGTCTTCGACACCATTACTAATTGATGGGACCAAGTGTTTCACTCTCCCCTCTTGAATCGCATCTGGCAACTGATTCCTGGATTCATCCTCTGGCAGGTTTGGAAGGAAAGAAACAGGAGACTCTTCAGGAACACCTTCCTCCCTTGGCAACAGTGCTGGACTCACTGCCGCCTTAACATCCTGGAAACTCTCAAGCTCCACTCCTTGACAGAAACAGACCTGACCAACAATCCCTCAGAAATCCTGATCTTAAAACTTTGGCTGCCTATCCCCTCCCCTCACCCCCCCTCCTCCCTCCCTGCCCCTTCCCCTACCTTCACTCCCTCTTCTTGGTTAGCTCCGCCGATGAACTTCATCAAACTCAATTTTGACGGTGCCTCCAAAGGCAATCCAGGGGCTGCGGGGTACAGGGCAGTCTTTCGCAATCATCTTGGGCACATCATCCTTATCAATGCAGGATCTTTAGGCTATATTACAAATAATGTAGCGGAACTGCGGGCACTCACTCAGGGGCTGCAACTTGCCAAGGATCACAACTTCACTCAGCTCATTGTAGAAGGCGATTCCCAAATCATCATCAATCTCCTTGGCAGACTTTTAAACGAAGCGGACCCAAACAAAATCTCTCCAAGCTGGAGACTTTCACATGGGCTAAAAACCATAGCAGAGTTACAGTACTCCAATCAAGTAGTCATACCTGCTCACGTTAGAAGGAAAGCGAATCAGGTGACGAACGACTTGGCTAATACAGGGGTGAATTGGGAGGGACCAAAACTCCTCTGTAACACTTCTCTCACTCCGGAGCACCCTATCCTCCAACAATGCAAACGCAAAGTGGTGGAGGTGGACAAACACCCGGATGGGGTGATGGGGCCAGCCACCTGGCACACAGAGCAGACGAGGGGAAGCCAACAGTGCACGGAGCCATGTGCCCGGCTCGTGCCCACTGCTGCCAATGCCCCCATGCAATAAATTGGCATTACGTCGATGGGAGGGGCATTTAATCCAGCTCCCTCGATCGCCTTTTCACAGAGTGCAATGACGAGGGATGGTTATGTTTTCACCCTGCAACTTGGGTCTAGTTCTGCTGGTTCGCTCATGGTTCTTTTACCCCTCCGGGTGCTCCTTGCCCTCAACCTTGGCTTCGCAGACCTCCCCCACCCACCTGGCCTCACCATGCCGCGCCAGTGACTTCGGCCACGTCGGGGTTCTCCTTGGCACCCTCGGCGGCCTCGCGCTTCAACTTCACCTCCTAGTTCGCCTCCAAATTCTTCTTCATCGTTTCGACCACCTGCGTCAACCACCCACACTCCCCCCACCATGCCCATTATGTCCTTCGATTGCCTAGCCATCATCGACACCAGCCTGAACCCTTCATGGCGCCACCTTCTCGCCCCCTCTACCTCCAGGTACCCCTCTCCTCCTCTTGTGTCGGGTTTGGCCTCAATGAAATCACCCACTGGGATGCTTGCCCATGGTCGACCAGAGCATAAAAATAAGTCGTCGTCCTTCAATCCATCGCGCGAAAATCTCACTATCTTGCATGACTTGGTCTTCAAACTCCATCAAGGAGTGGAGGACCTTCAGTTTCGAGTACAGCAGATGGATGGGCGATTGACAATACTCCTCCAGCTTCTTTCCTCCTCCCACAAAGCCCCTCCTGCAGAGTCAGACAAAGCACCTTCCACTGCAAGTGAGCACGAGAGTTGCAAGCAGCAGGGTGCCCTAGAGGACAATGAGGAGCCGGGTCCGCAGAAGTTCCAACAAGAATTCATGGCCACAGATAGGCAGGAGCAAACACCATCAAGCAAGGCTGAGGCGGATAAGGGAACGGTTCGGCAAGTGGCCAAGGAGATGGTAGACATCAGTCTACAGGTGCACACCCCGACAACAGATGCTAATGAGGACGCGCACACTGACATGCAGTGGGAAACCGGCGGGACACTTGTCGTAGAGGAGCCGTGGCCAGGCCTTCTACCAGAGTATGTGCCAGATTATACTCCACTTGTCTGACCCTTATAGGGGGCTATTTCTCTTTTTAGATTTTACTCTAGTAGCTAAGTTGTCTGTTTACTCTAAGACTGATAGGAACTCTGGTGCTAGGACTGCCCGGTTGGCTGAATTGGTTTCTCCTTCTGGAGCAGTTCAGTAATTACAACCGGTTGACTTTTAGTTTTTTGTACTCTTGGTTTGGTTCTTGGAAGGCCTCTATATATAAAATTACTTACTTACAAAAAAAAAAAAAATTTGATGGTATCAAAGACCTTAGTTTTAAAAATGGTTTCTTGGTGTGTTGCAAAATTCATATTTGGGGAGATGTATTAAACTTTCCTCAACTGGATATGATTCATTATGCATGCTTGTTTAAAATATGTTTGGTGTTTGGGAATTACATTATTGGAATTTAGGTAGCAATAATGAACTCCATTGTAGTAAATAAATGTTGTTATGAATTTTTTTTTAACTTCTATAATAAATATGTGTTACTAAGATCACTTAAAAATCAATTTATGATATATAATTAAAATAAATATTCACAATGCATAAATTTAAATTTTGAATAAATTAATACTAATCTTAATTTACCCTACAGTTCACTCAAGAATTACTATATTTGAATTGAAAACCCATTACATAGTTTTACACATTCAAAAAATTCATGATTATATATTAATATTCTAAGAATTTCAATACAAGGAGGGTTAAAGGCCCTTTTGACAATTCATAGCATGCACCATAGGTATAAAATATATTCATTTACATTTTATTTAATTGAGTATCACCTTGTGGACTTGTGTGGATTGTAAAATATTATACCTCATGTACAATTGTAATTGTAAATGAAAATAAATTTTGTTTCAAAGAATTTATAACATTTGATTAGAATATGGTAATAACATGTTTTTCATTATGTTGTGTATATTTCATTTACCTCTTTATAATTCTTATTTTTGAATTTTTGGTTTCCTATTGAACTAATTCAAATAAATTAATATCCATTTTTTCTAGGATGATTGAAGACATGGATTTGGTGTAAAGGTTGATGGGTGTTGTTCATGATTAGGTATTAATTCACTCATCTTATTTTGCGATCTATCCTCAATTCTATATATACTAGGAAATTGGGAAATCTTGGATTTCATCAATCTAGTTATTTGAGTTGATCATGGATTTCCTTTTAATTGTGGGTTTGGTTGATCTAGAGTTAATGTGTTTTTCATGAGTATGGTATACTTTACAATCTAATTAATTATGAAGTGAAGGATTATGTTGGCCCTTGACCAAGTTTTGAGGAATACTTGGTCATAGTTGACTGTTTTTGGGACTTCGACGCCCTATCAAAGATGGAGCGTGATGTGAAGCAGAGATCACGGGATCTCGGCCCACTTTGGGTCCTTTTTGGGTTTTTGAGTTAATGTAATGAGAAAGGGATGTCGGCCCGTGGGTTTACCCACTCTTAGACCCACTTTTGTATGTATAAATAGATGCATAGACAAAGTAAGTAACGAGGATAAGGGGGATAAGGGAGAGATAAGTTGGATCTATGTGATCGAAGAGTTGCAAGTAGGATAAGCGCTGGTAATGATTGTAATTGCTCTGTGCATATTGTAAGAGGCTAAGTGCAAGATATTGTAGAAGGCGCTATGCTTTTAGCGCAAGGAAGAAGGATCTAGCAATCTGCACAGATGTTCTGTCCTGTGCGAAGTAAGGATTGTTGGAGCTCTATGTTGTAACTACTTGACCGAGATAATAAATAAGAAGACTTTGTGGACATAGCCCAAGGGTGGGGGTGAACCACGATCTGTGTCCCAGCTAAGGTTGCAGACCCCTGAGTCTTGCAATCACCCCTGCCTCTACCTCGGGTGAGACTTCATCTACTTCACAGGTGTTGCTGAAAGGGATGGTAGTTAGGGTTTTGTTGCTGCACTCTTGAGTGTTGAACCCTAGGTCTGCCTCTGTGTGCCAACAAATGGTTCTATTGCTGGGACTGAAACTGTGATCGTTGCGAATTAGAAAAGAAGAATCTTTGTGCAAAGGAATCCCTGTGCATAGATCTGTGCCCTAGTGCGTAGCATTCTACTTGACTTGTGAAGCTTTGTGCCAAGAAAAAAGGTCAGATCTGCGAGAAAAGAGGTCATATCTGCGAAAAAAAAGGTCAAATCTACGAGAAAAGAGGTCAGATATGCAAGAAAGAGGTAATATATATAAGATTTATGCTCTGATAAAGGTAAGAATAGTTAAAAGTCTTAGATCTGAAAGCTTTGTTCTCTATAGAAGTAAGATAAGTGGAAATTTTTGTTTATGAAACATGAATTTAGGTATGATTGATAGATTTTTTCCTAGCTTGAATACTAGGGCATTGTTAGATGAAAGAAAGTTTGATATGAATAGATCTGATAAGGATAATGATAGATATGTTATACCTATGCATAGAAAGAATGTCTAGACTAAGAAATGGATGCAAGATCCTGGAAAGAATTTCTTCCAGGCTAGCTACCATGATCCTAGTGCACAGTACAGAAGAAGTTGGGGATCATTTAAAAGAAAGAGAGGATTAACCCTATGTTACAGTTGCAGAAGACCAAGACATCTAGCTAAGGAGTGCCCTGGTGAAAGAATGAGTTGTCTCTATTGTAAGGCATTGGACAATGAAGTATTATATTTCCCTAGACTGATTGCTAAGATTGAAAGAATGAACCTGAAAGAAGAAAACCCTAAGGCAGATCCAGAAATAGCAGAACCCCAGAAAGAGTCAAAAAATATGTTACTGCAGATCAAAGACACCTTGAATGATCACCGACATGTCAAGTTATCGGAGATATTTAAAGAAAAAGAATGCATTGAAGTAAGGATAGGAGACTTCGACATTGACTATTTTTTGGATGAGGAAACATAGGTGAATGTCATGATAGAAAGAACTTGGGAAGCTATAGGAAGACCTGCTATGATCCCTTCACTAAGTGGAATAGGGTTATTCAGAGGAAAACTGGTAAACCTATGTGGAAGGCTCACTCAGATATCTATGAATGTTAATGGAACTTCAATAGAGGAAGATTTTGAGATTATCAAATTTATTGAGGATAGTGCCCCGTTTACTATGTTACTTGGAAATCCTTGGATTGAAAGAGATCAAGCTAGAAAGAAGGAAGAAGAATTTTTTTTAAACCAACAGAGACAAGAATTAAAAGACGTCATGACTAGAAGGATCACGCAGTTGATTGAAGAACATGACAGATCAAAGTTATATCACACTAGGAACATAGATGTCAAAGTTACCAAAATATCAGAGGACTTACAGAAGACTGAAGTCTCTATCACAGATAAAGAAGAGATGTTATCCATGAACCCTCTCAGCAACGTGAAGTGACTATATCCAAGGAGGATAGGAATCAGAACGGGAAAAGAACCACTGAGATGAAGCTCACTCGGAAGAAGGCTAGAAAGTTAAGTAAGAAGAGGGAAAAGATTGAAAAACTACAGGAGATTCCAGATGGAACATTGCAGAAAGAAAAATTACAGAATTTGAGCTTCGTCACAATATTAGGACAACGACCTATGGAACTTCACCATGGCGAAGCAATATAGCCATTGGAGGTCGATATGTCCATTCGACTGCCGCTCCAAACGGGTTGGAAAACATTTATGAGTCACTACTAGACTGTTGGATAGCACTAGAATGGATAGAACAAAATTAATGGAGGCCCCATACCCGTTGCAAGAAGGTCGTTGCCGAATTTATTATTTAACTCGTTGTGCCCTGCTTGAAGAACAATTTTGCCAAATTGAGAATTCGAAGCCCACAAAAATAGTGATTGTATACCATGATCATTGTAAGAAGATTGTTCATCCTAATGTAGTATCTGAGATCATTGTGAACCTGGTTATTTTTTCGAGCTTATATGTCGGACGAGCTCAATGCTGCTGAGAAAGTAGTTGAAGAAGTTTTGATTGACTTAATGACTGAGAGAGTCATGTCAGAAATAAAAACATCCACTGGTATCAAAGCATCGTCGAATAGAGAAGCGCAGGCCTCCCCGTCGACTGCTCGAGCAGGAACATCTCAAACTGGCGCAAAAATAAGAACTAAGCATAAAAACAACATAACTAACGTCAAGTTAGTGCCATCCATATTACCTGCTTACATACCCCCTCTGAGTGGTGTGATCAACAGGGACAGTGTCCGTAGAGACTTTGAATACACCCTCGTCACTGCATATCTACCGAAAGGCGTATGCACCTACTGCGTAGATCAAGACAAGGTCGCAGCGTTGAAGTTTTGCGACTTCAACCTGGGGGACCATAAAGTCTACGACATGCTTGCTCCACATAAGTACTTAACCAGAACCAAGGGAAAGAATTCAAAGATTGTCCCTTAGCAATGGACAATGAACCTCACATAGTCAACTTTGTTCAATGTTATGAAAATACCGCACTTCGGCAGACACCAGAAGGTGAATGCTTGTGTAAAATTGCTGCTGAAAAGTTACCATGGATGATACCTGTGGTTAAACTGTCATATAATTATTGATCCATCACTGATCAATAGGATCACTGGGATTAGTATGTAGGGCCCTGATCCTCAGGATTACTACCCTAGAAAGACCGCGGACCACGCTCTTTCACAGAAGATTAAAGAAACCTATGGCGATGTCAAGAAGGGCGCGTGAGGCTACAAGGTAACCTTTATCGAAAATGGCACAGTGCACCTCGCATGTCAACTGATCGCAGGAAAGCTGGTATGTAAGAACAGACTAAAGCAAGTATCAGGCTTCATAGTTGACCTCGCAGGAAAATATGCAGAGGGACTACAGATGAACTGGGCAAAGTACCTGGTTAACCAACTCGAGATTGATTATGGAGAAGCCCAGGATCAGGGGCATGAATTTCATTTTAGTTGGCTTCTAATACTAATCACTTTTATTGCATGGGAGCTACCAGAAGGTGCAACCTTCCCGAACCTCGACCTTTTTGAGCCCTTAGCCGTGAAGTTCAATACCTTATGGTACTTGAATGACATGAACAAGCAATGGCAATCAAATGCCTTTTTCCATACGTATTATAACCAACTGAAAGCAGCCATAGGAGGTGAACCTCGCATAACCCCAAACACTTTACAAAGGTTCTGACCTCTGATAAAGTTTAGCACGGATCACCACTTTATATACCTAACTCCACACGCTGATGAGCACCAAGAGTAGCCTCAGTCCAATTATAAGTTGACAGAATAAGACCTAGAGGAGATCACTAAGGAATGGTCGATGGACCTCCTTGTCTCAGCAGATCCAGTAGACATTTCAGAAATCGACAGCCCAGAAGCTGCGTAGGACACACCAGGGCCTAGTAAGGTAAAGAAAGCAAAGAAGACAAAGAAAGATGTGGAAATCTAGGATGTTGACAGTAGATCTATAAGGACGACTTCCATTACACCAGATCAAGGAGGTAATGATGAAGACTTCGAAGAGGTTGAACAAAAACTAGAAGATGAAGTAAAGAAAAGAAAGGGGTCATCTTTAGAACCTGCCTCCTGGAAGAAGTCGAAAGCACCTGTGACTAAACTGACGACCACACTCACCCCAGATGACTTTAGTTTTATCCTTGCGACGATGAATGAAGCTATCAAAGAGATAACATAAAAGCAGGTAGCCAAGAAAGAGGCCATCTACAACAGAATTGAAATTGAGCTCCAAGGAGTACATCAAGTGCTTCAGTCTAGCCGTGCAGTCTCCACTGCGCTCCTACCAGAAGGCACAATAGAAGAGGGAGATGAACCAATACAACTCTGCAAGGTTGTTGCCACAGTTGAAGCACATCTTCGGAAAGAAGAAGAAGCTACAACGCAGACCACCCATGCCCTAAAACAAGAACAGGAGGAAATTATCGAGCAACGCCGAGCTGCACAGCAAGAGAAGGATGCCATCCAAGAAAAATCTGATGAAGACAGAGAAAAAATCTAAAAAGAGAAGGAACAGCTTCTCACGAAGTTGATCGGTATCGAAGAGGCAGTCAACAAAGCATTTTGCTCTATGACTGGCTAAGAGCAGAAGGTAGAAGAACCCCTAGAACGTCAAGTAATGAAGCTTGTTGAATTTATTCAACAACTTCAACAAAGAGTTGTGGAACTAGAGCTTGAGTCCATCCCAAGTACCACGCAAAAATAGCGCAACCAATGAGAAATAACTACTCAAAATACAGTGGAGAGGCTTAAAGCACTCACTGAAGAATGTAAGAAATTAAGTAGAAAAAGTGCACAGATACACGAGAACCTAACCGTGAGCCCATAACTACATAAATTGGAGTCCCAACTCTAGGAGGCGAAGTAGCATGCAGAGAGACTTCAAATGAAGTTGAAGGTCCTATCAACCATGGAGAAAATGAAGCGATCCCAGGAGCAGCGCATCGCACAACAACAGATCCACATGATTTAGAGCAAAGTAATGGAGGTGACTGAACAACTTCAACCTTTGCAGGATAAGGCATATCAACTATTTTTAGAGCTTAAGAACCAAGGCGCAGAGCTGGAACAGGTTGTGAATATAGCAGAACAACACCTAGAGGGACCAGTCAGTAACACACTCATCCAGGAGTTCACTGAGCAAGAGGTAGTAGCAAAGCAGTAGGTCGAAGAAGCTCAAGCCAAGCTTGAGGCATTTGAAGCAGAATTGTGCAGACCTGAGTGACTCGGGACGAGTCATAGGTAAGTGTTGGGGGCCTGTTGGCCCTTGACCAAGTTTTGAGGAATACTTGGTCATAGTTGACCGTTTTTGGGACTTCGACACCCTATCAAAGATGGAGCACAATGAGAAGCAGAGATCACGGGATCTCGGCCCACTTTGGGTCCTTTTGGGGTTTTTGGGTTAATGTAACAAGAAAGGGATGTTGGCCTGTGGGTTTACCCATGCTTAGGCCCACTTTTGTATGTATAAATAGATGCATAGGTGAAGTAAGTAAGGGGGGTAAGGGGGATAAGGGAGTGATAAGTTGGATCTATGTGATCGAAGAGTTGCAAGTAGGCTAAGTGTTGGTAATGACTGTAAATGATCTGTGCAGATTGTAAGAGGCTAAGTGCAAGATATTGTAGAAGGATCTGTGCTTTTAGTACAAGGAAGAAGGATCTAGCAAGCTACGTAGATATTCTATCCTTTGTGAAGTAAGGATTGTTGGAGCTCTGTGCTATAATTGCTTGACCAAGATAATAAAGAAGAAGACTTTGTGGACGTAGCCCCAGGGTGGGGGTGAATCACGATCTGTGTCCTAGCTAAGGTTGCAAACACTTGAGTCTTGCAACCACCCCTGCCTCTACCTCGGGTGAGACTTCATTTGCTTCACAGTTGTTGCCGAAAGGGCCGGTAGTTAGGTTTTTGTTGGTGCACTCTTGAGCGTTGAACCCTTGGTCTGCCCCTGTGTGCCAACAGATTAAATTCTACTTGTGATAAATAATGTATGAATTATATGATCACATTGTAATGATGTAGAACATTTTGGGTTGTTATATTCTTTGAAGTGAAAGTCTAGTTGAGGTGGATCAACTGACGATTGAAGTCGAGGTGGATCGACAACAGGTCAAAATTGAGGTGGATCGACAACAAGTCGAATGTCAAGGTAGTCAACCATGTAAATTGAAATTCAAAGGTAGAGGTGATTCGACATGTTAAAGGAATCAACAACAAGTTAAAGAGATCAACCAATAAGAGGTTGATAGGCAGGCATGAGGCAACTAATTGAAGACCGAATGAAGGTCGACTATTATTCGACGGGTAATTCGACTTGGATTCGACTGTAACAGAATCCTGAGATTCACGAGATTTGTAGCCAATGATCAGCATGGATCTGTAACCATTTTTTGGCACCATTTATTTAGGGTTTTTATTGCTGTAAATCCTATCAAGAGGTGTGTTGTAATGCTATAAAAGTTAATAATAAGATAACTAATATTTAAAGAAATATTTAGATTTAGGTTGTTGGTCATGCAAATCTAAGCCGAATTGGCTATAGGGTTGTTCTTGTGTAAGAAATAGGGTATGTTGTTGATTGTGGATTAGGTGTGGACAAAGGTTAGACATGTTTATTTTGAATGAATAGGAAAACAAGGAGTAGAATGTTCAAGGAATGATGGTTTTTCCAGTTTTGGTTTCCAGGGTAAAATATCTGTGCACTGTGTGATTGTTATGTCATTTACTTTCTTGATTGAATTCTTCCTCTCTTATGCTATGTTTAGTGTGGAAGTGTGTCTCATTTCCTAACATGTGATATCAGAGCCAACTTAAGCTTTGACGTGTAGTATCCGATCTTGATTTACCAATCTTAGATCTGAGAGATAAACCCTAGGTACAGTAAGAGTTGTAAGTCATAAATTGTGCTAAATATTGTGGTAAAGAATGGCAAGTCATTTGAGAATAGAGATAGAAAGATTATGTGGCTAGAATATTGAGATTTGGAAGCTTAAAAAGGAAGATATTCTTATCGATAAAAATGGACATCAGTATGTCTAGGTACCCATCTGATAGGCATGTCGACGAAAGAATGGGAGAAGCTTGAAAGAATAACAAAAAGTATGATTAATCTTTATATTGTAGATTCGATACTCTTGAATGTATCAGGTGAAGATTCGACCAAGAAATTGTGGGACATGATGGGAAGCTTACACCAGTCGAAATCTCTGGTAAATAAGTTGTTTCTTAGAAAGAAATTGTATCTTATGAGAATGAGTGATGGAATTTCGGTGACTAAGCATTTAAATGCATTTAATACCATTTTAAGCCAGTTATCATCTATGGATATTAAAATCATTGAGGAGGAGAAGTGTATTAGCCTATTATGTTCTTTTCCAGACTCTTGGGACAACTTAGTCATGGCTATAGGGAGTAATACAACCACACAAGCACTAGAATATGTGGTTTCTTTTATACTATCAGAATAAATCAGAAGGAAGAACATGTAAGGATCGACCAAAGATTCTTTAGTTGTGAGAGGTAAACGAGTTGAAAGAGATAAAGGAAAATTCCGTGGTAGAAAGTCTAAGTCAAAGGATAGATCTAAATCCTTGGTTCAGTCGACAAGAAGATGCTGGAAATGCAGTAATGATAGGAATTACAAAAAGGACTGAAAGTTGAAGGTGATGGAAGTTAGTACAGGATTCGACAAGAAGTAGTCGACTAAGAGAAAGACGAATCTAGATAAGGGAGGTGATGTGTACCTGGAGTCAACCAATACACAATGGGATCAATATGTTTGGTTGATTGAATCAAAAGCATCATATCATATGACACCACATAGAGAATGGTTTTGTGAGTATGAACAATATGATGGAGGTGATGTGTTCTTGGGGGACGACTCGACAACCATAATTTTCAGACGGGGAAGAGTTCAACTAATACTGTAGGATGGGAGGAGTAGAACCCTTCCATGTGAGCTACACATTTTAGGTTTGGAAAGAACCTAAATAACTATCAGTAAGATGAATGATTCTGGCATGCACACTTTATTTAAGAAGGATTTATGCAAAATGGTCAGAGGTTCAATGGTCTTAATGAAAGGAGTTCGGATTGGAACCCTATAGAATTTGCTTGCGAGTGTCGACTCGACTAGATGCAACAACATCATTGTTCCAGAAGTTGAATCGACTTCGACTCGAATCAATTCGACTTGAGCTGATTCAATTTAAGCCAGCTTGACAAGTCATGATAAAGTAGACCCGACAATGCTATGGAACGAGAGGATGGGACACATTGGAGAAAAAGGAATTCAATCTACGCACAATAAAGGTATGGTCGAAGAATTTCCTGAGTGTAATTTAGAAGTCGACTTTTATGAACATTGTATATCTGGAAAACAAATTCGGGTGAGCTTCCCATCTACAACGACAAGGGAAAATGGGATTCGAGAGTTGGTTGATACTTATGTGTTTGGCCCTGTTACAGTGCCTTCACTTGGTGGATCCATATATTATGTCTCTTTAATAGATGCATTTTTTAGTAAGACATGAATATATTTCCTGAGGAAGAAATGAAAGGTTTTCAAGAAATTCAAAGAGTTTAAATATCTTGTATAAAACTAGATAGATAATAAGATTAAGGTGTTGAGGAATGACAACAGTGGTGAATTCTGTGGAAAATAATTTGATCCATTTTGGAAGTAGTGTGGCATAGTACATGAAAATACCACACCATATACCCAAAAACAAAATGGATTTGCCGAGAGAATGAACAAAATGTTGATGGACAAGGAAAGGATCATGCTTAGTGGTGTTGGGCTCACACAAGAATTATCGGTGGAGTCAGTCAAGACTGTAAGATATTTAGTGAATATGTCTCATTCATAGGCGCTAGTTGACATGACTCCAAATGAAATATGGTCGTGTAAGAATACTTCGGTTTCATATCTCAAAGTATTTGGCTGTGATGCATTTGTGCATGTTCCAAAGGAAAAGAGGAGAAAGTTGGACAAGAAGGAAATCAAATGTATTTTCATTGGATACAAAGAAGGAATGAAAGGATATAAGCTCTAGGATCTTGCATCAAGAAAAAAAATGTACAATTGAAATATCGTCTTCAGAGAAGTCAGAGGTAATTCTGAGCCTGAGGAAATTGTTCAGATCGAGAATAATCCTGAGACGATGTGGTTTGAACTGAGGAACAAAGAAGATGATTTAGATGAGTTAACTGAATCAGAGGAAGATGTGGAACAACTGAACCTATTGGTAAGGAGGTCATAAAGAGTAAGAAAACCAGTTGAAAGGTATAGTCCACTCGACTTTCATTCCACATTCGTGTTAGCTTCCACCGTCGATGAGCCCAAGTCAGTCGAGGAGGAAGTTGACTCATCAGAGGGAAAACTCTGGAAGGATGCCATGGTCAAAGAGATGGAATCCTTGTACAAGAATGAGACATGGGATTTAGTCAAGTTTCCTAGTGGAATAAATCTTGTTGGTAGAAAATGGGTATTCAAGAAGAAGATGAATGCGACAAGTCAAGTTGATAAATTCAAAGCTCGACTGGTAGAGAAAGGATAATCCCAAGTTGAAGGAGTCGACTTGGGTGATATTTTTTCCCTTGTTGCAAAATTCACTTCCATTAGAGTACTAATGTCTCTGGCTACAAAATTTGATATAGAAATAGAACATATGGATGTGAAGACAATGTTCCTACATGGGGACCTGGAAGAGGAAATCTATATGAAACAACCTGAAGGATTCGTAGTAAAGGGAAAGAAATATTTGGTGTGTAAACTGAAAATATCCGTTTATGGTCTAAATCAATCACCAAGGATGTGGTACCAAAATATTGACACATACATCTTATTTTTGAATTTGTGAGAAGCAAATCTTATCACTACATATATTCCAAAGAATAAGGTGGGTGTTTCATATATGTAGCTTTGTATGTTGATGACATGTTGTTGATTGGAAACAACATGGATGCAATAAAGGAGGCGAAGAAGAAGCTATCCTCCAATTTCGACATGAAGGATATATGTGCAACTAACTTCATTCTGGGAATGGATATTAAGAGAGATTGAGCATCCAGAAATCTCTGGTTGAACCAAACAAAGTATATTGAAACATTTTTGAAACTTTTCAAATGAAGGACTACAAACTAGTGAAGGTGCCAATTCCCGTGGGAGAAAGGATAAATGTTGAACAATGTCCAAAGACACATGAAGAAATAGAGTACATGACACATGTTCCCTATGAAAGTGTTGTTGGTAGTCTAAGCAGACTCCAGCAGACTCCAGTTATGGACAGATTTAAGTGTGGAAATGGAAGCACCGACAAGCATTTGGAGTTTGAAGGGTCTAAAAAATCTGACGGAGTTGAAAGTGCGGATAAACAAGACGCGGGATGGAGAAGGGCCAAGAATTAAAGATGGCATAATGGGAACCTGGTCGGAGATGAGGCACTTACTTTTGGAGTGCTCAAGTTATCTCTTTTCAGATGAATTCATTGAGGATCTTCCTCAGGACATGCAGAACATGAAGAAGCTACATAGTTTAAGACTCTGGAGATACAAAGGGTTAAGTCTGACGAATTGCAAGTTTGAACATCTTGAAATGGTAGAATTGTATAGATGCACCTACATGAAGGATCTCTCTTATTTGGAATGGTTGCCAAATTTAAAGCTTCTAAAGTTGGAAGGCTGCAGTAATTTGGGAGGGTTGGGGATACGGAGCCCTGGCAGGGTTCCGAGTGGATATTTAATGTTACAGAAGTTGGTTCTCAAAGATCTAAAGATGTTAGAGAGTCTAGCTGGACCATCAAACACGAGAGTGTGGGATGAAAGAACATTACCTCACCTCCGTGTCTTGAAGATACGTCGTTGTTTCTCTTTGAAGAGAATTCCAAATGGAATGGAGAAGCTATCAAATTTATGCGCTATCCAGTCGATTGGTGGAAAAGCGTAATATGCGAAGATGACAACACGAGAATCAAGTTTGAACAAATATTTAAAGAATATTTACCAAATATGTAAGTGGAGTAATTTTTTATCAATTAAAATTTTTATTATTTGTATTTTTTTATTTCTTTTTTTTATTTTTTAATTAGATTAAAACTAAAATTTTAAAAAATTATTTAATAAATTAATTTTTTATCAATTACATTTTTAATTTCATTTTATTTATTTTTTCTTTTTAAATGTGATAATAGTGAAAGAATTGGATACTATTTTCAGAATGCACATGGTGATGAAATGATACGATTAACTCGTTTTTTCTAACTGTTTGTTGACCATCATTGTCGCAGGGTGCAACTTGGAGGACCGGATTAGGGAAATGTTAAAATGTAAGAAATGTTCGACTTTTTTTATTAAGCATGGAAATCAAACAGGTATTTTTAAATTTGCATTCAGTAACGTTAACTAAATTTTTATTTTTATTTTGTATATTTCATATTTGAATATTTGTTTTTAATATAATTTTATGTTTTATTAAATTAGCTTAATTTATGTTTTTATTTTTATTTTTATTTTATATATTTAATATTTATTTTAATAGATTTTGTATATATATTTTTATTAAATTAACTTAATTTATGTACCATGATTGAAATTAATACTTAACCTTTAATTTACACAAATTTCTAAATATTGAAATATTGGTCAATCAATTGTGCTTAGTGTAGGTTATTTAAATTATTATAATGATATATTTTGATATAATTTAATATGATTATATTTTATATTTGATATTAAATAATATTAGAGTATTTTATCTTAAATTTATAATAATATATATAAATAAAATATATGATTTTAAAGAGTCTTTTTAAATTATTTATCATAAAATAGTATAATGAAAATTAAATTAATAAAATATGTTATTTTAAATTTAATTTTTTAATATTTTAAATGTTTAGTATTTAAAAATTTATTATTTTTTAATTTTATAAAGTAAATTAAATTAATAAAATATGTTATTTTAAATTTAATTTTTTAATATTTTAAATGTTAAGTATTTAGAAATTCATTATCTTTTAATTTTAAAAATTAATATAATTTTAATTTTAAAATTTAAATTATAATATAATTTCAATGTAATAATTAAAATAATAACTTTGTTACTGAATCTAGTCTTTAAATTTCATTCAAAATTAATTTATTTTTTTAAAAGTTATAAGAATTTCATTACAACAAACTTACCATATAACATTTCATATTTCAAAGTTTTCATGCATGTAACAAATAATATTTAAGCGTTCTCACGGTAATCCAAATTTTATCCATGTAACCAATAATATTTAAGAGTTCTCACTGTAATCCAAATTAGTCCACTCTTGCCACTCAGCAAGGAGGTTGATCAATGCACAACTAAGGGGTTTAAAGGCTTCCCTGCAAAAAGTTTAAAAGGTTTTCAGGAGACTAAAAGTTTGTAATTGAAAATAAATATTTAATTCAACATGAAAAATTTTAAGTGTAACCTATTTCATTATATCTTTTTTCATTGTCCCTATTTTTAATTTTTTTAGTTGGTGATTCTTATAAATATGTGTCTGTCTTACATATTCGGAAATGCAATATTATTTATTTAGTGGAATATCATATTTTATATTTTTAATAAAGCATTTTTAAGAGTCCAGTTTAGTGAAAGGATAAGATTTTAGAGATTTTTTTTTTTCTTGTAAATGAGTGTGTGAATCTGTATTATATTAAAAGGTTATAGTACAAAATTGATGCATGGGCTCCCAGGATCTGCCTGAACAGAAATCAGATTCGAGGTCCCTGAAATGCAGTATCTGAGAATAAACAAAAAGTGCATGGGTCGCCACCATGAGAAACCAACCAAGGCTACCATAATCCAGTCTAAAAACTTCATCAAAAGAAATCAAAAAGTCTAAACATAGCGGGATTAGCTCATACTCTGAGAGACATGATCTGGGCGGGTCTTGCGCTAGTTTAGGTTGATGGGGTGCTCTTCATCCCCTTCCTGTTGTGCCATGTCCTCCTCCCTCTGTTCCACCAGACATAGCTTTCTGATGCATGTTGGGGTTCCATTTATGTCGGCTGGAGTGATATCTATATGGTGGACGTAGCGTAGAGAGAGATGAAATTACCCTGCCATCCTTTCCAGTTTCTCCTATTGTCTTTTCTGGTCCTCCACCAGCCTTTTTACCCTCGCCTCTAGGTTACTGAGGTGGTTGAGAATTCCTATGCGCTCTTTTTTCTGCTCTTTGGTTTCTGTCCTGTTGGTCTCCCCCCGGTCCGCACACATCTTTCCTATCAGCATTGTGGTTCTCCAGACTTCCTCCACCGTCCTATGGTAGAGGGTTAACCTCGGTTGTGTGGCTCCGGGATCACATATCCCCCCTGCTTCCTGGGTTAGTGTTGACCAGACTTTGCCCCTACGGGCGTTGTTGATTTTGAACTCCCATCTTCTAATGATCTTCTTCCCATTGGTGTCTGTCTTCATGAGGAAGGTGCTCTTTGCTTCCCTGGCCGCCTGTTCGATTCTTGTCATCTGCCATGTTCTTTGTGGAGGCTTGTTCCCCTGGGGGTCTCTCTTGTTGTTGGTTTTCTTCATGCGTACCATCTTCACTTGCAGGTGGTGGTTCTTACGTTGGGTTCTCTCCCTGTTTCGCTTCACCTCCTTCTGGTAAGTAAAGTGGCCACTGTAATTGTGATGCCTCATTCTGTGGTAAGTTTTGGTGTACCTACCTTTATGGAGCCAACCCGGCTGCAGTCTTGTCCTTGCAATCATGGCTTGCTCTTCTAGGTGGTACTGCCCGTCAGTATCCTCTATTCCAGAGCGTGTGCGCTTGATAACCTTGTCGTTATCCCTGCGCCAATGCTTTTCCCTACTCGTTGTATGCCATCCCTTTCCCCGTCCCATCTCGGTACTTAGGTGAGGTGTGCTCCTACTTGGCCCTGGTGTGACCTGTCATCCTTCGTCCTTAGCTACCTACAATTTATCTCTTCTTCTTTCCAATGGGAAACTTCTATACTTCTTTTTATTGGCAGTACCATGGTGTTGTACCTTTGCCTGATGTGTGATATGTGTCTTCATTTATAACCTTATTTGATTGGTGGTCCATCAACTCCGATCTGGGACCTACGTGTCCTTCAGTGTCTATTGCGCCTCCATTCTTACCATGATCTTCTGTACTATTCCTGTTGTCCCAGTCTTTTGCTGCAAGTTGGGTGCAATCTCTCGAGAATTGACCTTGTGGGATGTTGTGCAAGATTGTGTCTAGTTCTGGACCTTCGTTCTCGACCCCCTCTTTTGTTATTTTGTCTGCTAGTCCATTTGCTGACCTCCTCACCCAGCGCAACTCCACAGTGATCCCTATTTGCAAATGCTCTTGGATTTTTTTTCAGTAGGTAGGGCAATTGCCAGTGCCTTTGGATTTTACTTATTCTGGTACTATTTTGGTGTTTTCTCACTATGTTGATGACTAGCGTGGAGTCTCCTTCCACTATGGCGTTCATCATCCCCTCTCGACTGAGAATCTCCAAGCCTCTCTCCAGGGCTCTGAGTTATGTGGCGTTATTGTTTGAGTTGATTAGGCTTCCCACGTACAGTCGTATGATGTTCCCTTTACTATCCCTGATTATTCCTCCCAAACCTGTTCTTCCTGGGTTGCCTTTCGTCGCCCTGTCGAAATTCAACTTGAGGGAGCCTGAAGGTGGCAGTTTCCAGTTGCACTCACCTACCTGGAGTTCCAGCTGCTATCTGTTTGGATTGGGTTTGTGCCCACCTATTAGTTTGAAATACTTTAGGACTCGGGAGTCTTGATCCATGGGTTGCACTCTACCCTCCTGGCAGTTGTGGCTCATCACCGTCTCACGTATCATGGAGGTTATTGTTTCCTTGATCTTCCCTTCTGGTGAGCTTTGGTTTCTGAAAATGTGTCAGTTCCTTTCCTTCCATATCTACCATATGATCATTCCTGGGGTGAGGTTCCAACATAGGTTCACCTCTTCTTGGTCGCTATAGTTTTCTCTCCAGAGCTTGATTGTTGTGGAAACATTACCACAGATCCTGTTGGACCAGTGGAAGATACTTGCTGCCTAGTCCCATAGTTCCGCAGTGTAAGCACAGTCGTCAAGGAGATGATTGGTTGTTTCTTCCTGAGTTTGACAAAGATGGCATCTTGACGGACCGGTGAAACCTCTTTTCCTTAGGTTATCCCAAGCTAGGATGCAATTGTGTAATATTAGCCACTGGAAGATCTTAATATTTGGCCATTGGGGGTTGTTCCAAAGCTTATCCCAGTGTTGCGCCAGGTCATCTTGGTCTGGGTCGGTCATATAGTGCCTGACTTCTTTTAGGTTAAATTCCCCTCCATCCTTTCTGCCCCAGCTCAACTGGTCCTCTCCTTTCGTGATTGTTATTTTCCGTCTTCCTAGTTCCTACTCCACCTCTTTTATTTTTGTTGCGTGTATCTCATTGTTATGAGGATTAATCTTGTCCCATATTCGCCATTTGTTGTGGTCTGTTCCCTGCTGCCAGTATTGATAGACGTTGATTTTTCCTTGTGTGATGAGCTCCTATTGGAGTATCCCTCTGTCCTGGTTTTCCATCTTTGGTTCCTACTTCCAAGCATCCTCCAATAATCTGGTTGTTCTGCCATTCCTGATTTCCCAAAAGCTATGTGTATGAATCCAAGCTTTGTTGCGCTAGGCTAGGTTCCAAATGGCTAAGCCTTCCCTAGTTCCTCCAAAGCAGATTATGTTTTGGTCGCGGGTGTTCGGTGCATACTTTGCCTTCCATAGGTTTACCCAAGGTGTTTCAGTTTCTTTGACCCACTGCCACCAGAGTTTCGCCCCATATGCATTGTTGGTTGTTTGTGGATCTTGTAGCCCCAAGCCTCATTTGCTTTTTGGCCTGCAGACTTTCTCCCAGGCCACCAGGGCCCATTTTTTCTTTGTTTTTTCACCTCACCACATGAATTCCCTCTGGATGGCTCTGATTTTCTATAGGATCCCCTGTGGGGTGGGGAAGACTGACATCATAAGGGTTGGGATGGTTTGTAAAACAATCTTGGTTAGGATCAGTCTGTCGGCTAGGTTAAGGGATCTATACGTCTAGTATTTTACCCACTCCTGTAACCTGTTTATTACTCCTTCCCAAGTTGACAACTTATAAACTTTGTCTGTCAAAGGAACCCCCAAATTCTTGGTTGGAAGTGTTTTCTGTTCAAAGCCTAGAATGTTGGTCAAATTCTTCTGGATAGATGGATTGGTATTAAAGAAAAAGATCATCGACTTGGAGTGGTTGATCTCAGCGCCCGAGGCTTCCCCAAAATCTTCTAGGATTCTTTTGTAGGCTTTGGATTCCTTGACTGTGGGTATGCTGTGGAGTAGTGTATCATCCACAAACTATTGGTGAGTTGAAGTAGGGCAGTTTTCAAAAGGTTTGAGCCCTATTATTTACCCAGTTGTTGTTGCATTCTTTATGCTCCGGCTAAGGCCTTCCATCATCAGAATGAACAGGAAAGGGGACAGTGGATCGCCTTGTTTGATCCTTCATGTGGGCCAGAAAGGTTTGGTTGGGGCTCCATTGATTAGTAGCGAGTAGCTTGTTGTGGATACTAAACTGACAATCCAACTGATCTAATGTTGGGTAAAACCAAAGGCTTCCAAGGTCTTGATCATATAATTCCAGCTAATCTTGTCATAAGATTTTGCTAGGTCTAGTTGTATTAACATCCCCCCCCTTTTCTGAAGTTTTAAGGTGTGAATGATCTAATGGGCCTGGATGATGTTGTCCATTATTTGTCTACCTTCCACGAAGCTTGTCTGTTCTTACGATATCAGTGAGGGTAGGAGGGGTTTAAATCTATTTTCTATGACTTTGGGGATGATCTTGTATATCACATTCCAAAGTGCTATGGGTCTGTACCCGTTCGGGGTTTTGGCTTCATTTTCTTTGGGGATTAGGGTGATCATGGTTGCGTTTAGTGCTTTAAGGATGGAGGTAGCCCTTCTAGAGTCCTCTACTACCTTATAGATTTCATGTCTGATGATTTCCCATCATGCTTTGAATAATTCCACAGTGAAGCCATCTGGACTTGGTTCTTTCCCACTGGGCATATCCTGGAGAGCTTGGTCCACCTCTTCTATGGTGATAGGTTTGTTCAGGAATATGTTTTGTTCCTCCATAACCAAACATGGTATATGTTGGGTTATCCTCTGAATGGCCTCCGATCTGTCTTGATGCAATTCTTGGGCTATCCCATGGAAGTGTCTAACCATAGCGCTTTCGATCTCCTGATGTGACTCGCGCTCGATTCCATCCTGGTCCTTGATCTTCAGGATTTTGTTATGGGCTCTTCTGGCCATGGTTGTTCTATCAAAGAACTTTGTGTTTCGCTCTCCTTCCTTTGGCCATTGGATGCAGGACTTATGATGCTAGAGTGTTTCCTGCTGCTGGCATCACGCCTCCCACTCTTGGGTCATTTGGAGCTCTTCCTTTTTCCGGTCTTCTATATAGCCTTCCCACATGCAAGTTTCTTGGAGTTTTTTCATTTTTTCTTCGATGCCATTTTTTCTGTGTTTATATTCCCGAATATATCTCTGTTCCATTCCTTGATTTTATTTTTTATGTGTTTAAGTTTCTTGTGTAGTTTGAACATCCTAGTCCCTTGCTCTGGTTGCTCCTCCCATCGCCACTATTTGATTTTTTCCTTGAAAATCGAGTGATCAATCCAGAATTTATCGAATCTGAAGGGTCTATTCTTAGGTGTTGTTTGGAACCTTTCTTCTAGTTGCACTGGCCAGTGATCAGATCCACCCTAGGGTACGATGTTGCAATTTAAGGTTAGCCCCTGCATAGTGATTGACTCTGATATAAGGAATCGGTCGAGTCTTGTAGCTACCTGAAACTGGTTCCTTCGTTTATTGTTCTAGGTGAGCTGGCCATTCTTAGTTTGGAGTTCTACCATCTCTGTTTTGTCTATAAAATTTGAAAATTCCTCTGTGTCTCGATCCAATCTTCTAATACTACCCTTCTTTTCTGCAAGGGAGGTGATAATGTTGAAGTCCCCTGCTAGGATCCAGTGGAGGTTGGTGGCTCGACCTTTTATATCTTCCAGGTCTCGGATCATTCCTTTCTTTTCCTTTGGCCCATGGGGCCCATACACATTTGTGCAGAGAATCTCCTCAGTGTTTCCTATGATTTTCATGCGCACCATTAGGGTGTGCCTGGTTGCTTCAGTGCTATTAACTTTATGATTTGTGGGTTCCACAACGTGAGTATGTCGCCTGACCTTTGGTGGTCTTTGATGGATACCATCTTGTACTTGTGCCAGTGTTGTTTACTGATTGATTCCATTCTGTCTGTAGTGCATTTCGTCTCTTGAATAAAACAAAGATCTAGTTGCTCCTGCTTTAGTTTATTCCTAAGGATTCTTTGTTTTCTTGGGTTGTTTAGGCCTCTTGTATTCCAATTTATAACCTTCATTTAAACATGTGGGGGAGAGTGGGGAAAGATTTTCTTGATCTTACCCGAGTTTATCAGTATCCCTCCCATCTCCTGTAGTGCTACGTTGTTTGATTTCCTGCCTTTTTTACTCCTTGTCTGTTTGGGTGATAGATGCGATTGTCCCTTGTCGGCTTTCACTCCTAGGTGTCCTATCTCCCTGTGTGTGTGTGTTTGTCCTCTGGCTTTGGCTTCCTCCCATAGGAGGAACAAGTATTGGATGCAGTCGAGTTTCTTTGGAGGTATGTTGTCGACTCCCTGCCTTTTCCATTGTTCTAATATGTGCGGAAGGCCTATTCCTTTCCTTTCCACCAGGTCTCTAAGATCAGGGTCTTATGTACCTACTTCGCTCAGGGTCATTTCTACATATCCCTCTGTGTCTTACATGGCAGTGTTGTCATATTTTTCTTCTCCATCCATCGGGGTTGCGCAACTCCCCTAAGCTGTTGGGTGGGCTCTTTTTTTTCTTGGTCTTTGACTTCTGGAGCTTTTGTCGAGTCCTTGTCTTCTACTATCCCTTTGTTTGTTTGGTCCCTTCCTTCCATTGTATTCCGGGTCTCCTCGGTATTTCCTACCGAGGTTTTATTTTGCTTTTTATTAGCTCTGTTCCTAGGGTTCAGGGTTATAAACTCTTCCTCGTCTTGCTGAGTTTTGGGATTTTTCACTTCCTGCTTTTTGTTTAGAGGGCACTCTCTGATCAAATGTCCATGTTCATGGCATCTTTTGCATATAAAGGGGATTTGTTCGTAGTCTATGTTTTGTATCCATTCCTCATCCCTGAATTCCAGACTTATGGCTTCTGGGAGTGCTCCAGAAACGTCCATCTCTATGCAAATTCTTGCATATGATGTGTATATTCCTTTTAGGGTGTCTTCTGAGGTCTTCACATATTTCCCTAGTTTGTTTCCTATTGCTTCAAAGGTAGAAGGAAGCTAGTAGTCTAGGGGTAGGGAATAAAATCTCAGCCAAACTGGTACATTTTTGAATGTTTCTTTCTCTGAGGAGAAGTTTTCTTTCAAGGGTTGCATGTAGAGTCTCGTTGAGGCATGGAAGTATGGACCTCCCTCGAAGACTTTGTCCCTATCCTCTAGGTTGATAAAGACTATTGTGAAGAAACCCTTCAAGCCGAAGACTTTGTCCCTATCCATTAGGCTTCCAGTGATATTTATTCCAGTTGCGCAGAGTTATTTCTGTGGGCCATAACCCCATAAATTTTCATATGAGCACATGCGTCTTCATTTAGTCCCTGTAGAGTTGCGTTTGCAGGTCCTCCAGTACCACCTTTGGTATCATTGTTGTTTTGGGCTTGTAAGGGTTGCGCCCCTCCGTCCCATTAGCCTTCGCGGTCTCTTGCGCCTCTTTCTGAGTTTCCTCAGCGACTTCCTCCATGGTCTCATTTTTGTCCCGACTTCTCTCTTGATGCTTCCCTGGGTTTGATCCTGAGGTTCCTGTTGCTGGTGCCTTGAAAACTCCACTGCTTGGACTTTTTCCTCTGTCCACCACTACCTGTTTGTATGAGGGGTCCCCTTGCCCCCCCTTACTGCTCATGCTGCTTTCTTTTGTGGCCACGACTGTCAAACCCTAGCTCAAATGCTCCAAAATTAATATCCTTGCACACCTGTATATTGAGATTTTAGAGATTTTAAAAAAATAGTATATTAACATTTTATATAAAATTAAAAGATATAAATTTTAATGAAATGATGAGATTTTAAATATTTAAAAAAAATATATATATTAACATTTTATATAAAATTAAATTATAGAATATATTTATATCTAAATTAGTTAAATGTATAAAATAAAATGAATGTTGTTTCATCTATTTAATATAAAAGAAAGTGGAGTTTATTCTTCTCTTTTACAAAGTGGATCTTCCTTACGTTGTTTTATTTTCATATGTTTCAAAGAAGATTATCAACTAGTGGGAGGGATGTCACCAAGAGCATTTGAGTGAGAATTTTTTCATTCAGATGTTTGTGAAGATTATATTTATAGTAAGATGTTTAAAATTTATTGAATTTGGATCATATAAACTTGGTTTTGAATTGGTTTTTTATGGTTTCTATTAAATTTGGATGAATTCAAAGCTTTTACTCTAAAAGATGGTTTTTTGGACTGTTGCAAAATTCATTTATGGGTAGTTGAAATAACCTTTTCTTAATTGGATTTGATTCATTATGCATGTTTCTTTATGATAAGTTTATTGTTTAAGAGATACATTGTTGACATTTAGGTACCAATAATCACATTTATTATAGTAAATGAATTTTTTATTATATTTGATTTGCATTTTTTTTTTAATTTCTAATTTCTAACTGTCACACACACACACACATACATATAATCACAATGCATACATTTTGAAGTCATCAATAATAATCTTAATTTACCCTACTCTTGACTCAAGAACTATTATGTTTAAATTGATAGCCCATTAGATAATATTATTCATTCAAAAATATCATGATTATATATTAATCTTCTAACAATGTCAACACAGGGAGGACCTTTTGACGACTCTGGGCTTCTGAAACATAAAAATGGTGCTTGAAAATTCATAGCAAGCACCACAGGTAGCAAATATATCCATTTACATTTTTTAAAATTGAATCTCACCTTGGGGACTTGTGTGGATTGTAAACTCTTATACCTCATGTACCATTGTATTTGTAAATGGAAATCAATCTTGATATGGTAATAACATGTTTTTCAATGTTTCATTTACATCTTTATAGTTCTTATTTTTGAATGTTTGGTTTAGTATTGAACTAATTCAAATAAATTGATATTCCATATCTCTAGATGGTTGATGACACTTGGGTTTGGTGTAAAGGGTGATGGGCAATGTTCATGTTTAGTTATTAATTCATTCATATTATTTTTTGACCTATCACCAATTCTATATAAACTTGGAAATTGGGCAATCTTGGATGTCACCAATCTAGTTATTTAAGTTGATCATGGATTTCCTTTTCATTGTGGGTTTGTTTCATCTAGAGTTAATGCATTTTTTCATGATTATGGTATGCTTTACAATCTAATTAATTATGATGTGAAGGATTAACTCTTACTTGTCATAAAAAATGTGTCTAAATTATATGATGTTAGGGTCCTAACCCCCCTAACCCCTCAAGTAGATAACATGTATTTATTTGTAATAAAGGTCATCATTGGTAAATAAGGCATGTGTAATAATGTGAACACATTTATTGTAGGAAGACTTACTAAAAAGTTTATCCTATAGAAACTTCTTCCTCTAGAATGTTCTCAAGAAGATAGAGGTGGTATATATAGAGGTATAAATCATTGTAAAGGTTGTCTTGTGAAGTCATTTGCACTTGAGCTCTGCTCTATTGGAGGTTGACCCCTTGAAGAGGCAAGTGAACAATGATTTTTGGAATTAATAAAGGTATCATATTTTGTTCCATATTGTTATTGTGTTTGCTGTTTTGTTCCATTTTCCTAAATACTTTGGGGTGGGTGCAAGATAATGATGGTCTCTCATGATGTGTTAGTGGAAATTTGTAAACATGGAAAAACAAAAATCTTTTAACTTAGAGGGATTATTCAAGGTACTTTTACGATGAATTTGAATATGGTGTAAAAAAATGAAATGTAGGAAATTGAATTAGTTTTCCAGATACTAATTTTTCTTTATAGAATTTGTGAATAACTTGTGAAATTTGAGTTTTTCTAATAGTGGTATGTTATTTTCAAACAAATATAATATTATGTTTTCATTTCTCCAGGTGTTGAGTACCTTAAAGATGGAATCTCCTTAAAAAAATCATAAAATTGTAGACAACCCATTGTTCTAGTATGGGGTATATTTTAATATTAATTTTATATTTTCTTTAAATGATGGTTCATTCATTATATCCTTCAAATTACAATGACTTGTGTTATTGCAGGCTATGAGGGTCTTATCATTTTCAAACATTTTTTTTAAATAGTAGATTTCAGTGCCTTTTAATGCAATGTATAACTTATTTTAAAAGAGGTTACGATGACAAAATGTTATAGAGGAAATAAAAGAGGTATTCATTTTAGGGTTATGATGTATGTCAAGAAAAAAATATATTAAACATAGTAGATGATATTAATTTTAAAATTTGTATATATTTGGAATATGCATAGTTGAATCTATATGTATATGTAGTTTCATTGATAATGGATTTGTGTATCCTATAGAAAAATAACTTCAAAAAGAGATATATTGAGGCGTATTCATAAAAATGGATTTTTTAATGTATTTGTAGAACAAACCACTAGGTTTTGCATCTCGAACCTAAAAATGAGGCAACCAACACAACAAATAGATACATTAGAGTTATCACTCCCGCTTGGAAAAAAAAAATTGAAATGAAAAGAATGTCCACGTGCTTTAGGAACATCCTCATGTTCCTAAGGAGCATGTGCATTACTAAAGAGAAAAAAAATCCTAAAGCATGCATGTATTCCTAAAACACATGCACATTCCTAAAGCATGTGTGTGTTATTGAGAATAGGAACACACAAATGTTCTTAATAACACAACATCTATGTGTGTGTGTGTGTGTGTTTGTTTCTCTCTACCCCTCTACCCCTCTATTATTGTTTCCCTCTTCCCCTCTCCCCCTCTCCTCCATCATCCCCCCCCATATGGTATTTTTTCTAGTCATGGTGATTTGATAAGAAATAACAAAGACTCGATATGTTATTTGTTATCACATGTAGACCTACAGTGAGCTTGATCTCAGAGAGAGTCAATTGGATCAGAGGGAGAACCGAAGAGGGATTTTCCCCTCGATTTCGGTGGGAGAGTGACATCTCACAAGACTAATAGACTGATGTCACGAGTCTAGGGTGAAGTTTGTATATTTCATAGACAAGCATATCATGATGAAGAATTTCTCCCTCATTGAGAGGGAGTATTGATGTTTGGACAACATCGGGAAGAAATTCTTCCATATCATATGGCAAGTTGTTGTTGATGTTGCAGATGTTGATAAATACCTTCCTAGTTAAGAGGGAGTGATCATATAAAAACCAACTTCCAGATGATTACGAATACCTTCCTAGTTAAGAGGGAGTGTTGAATTTTCTAACTATTGTTGGTCTTCATAATGTGAAAAGTAAAAAGTGAAAATTTGTGTTTGTTATGGAGGCTAGTTTATTATAACTATATATAATAAATAAGTAATTATTTATTATCCAGGGGACACATACTTTCATGGATGGTCACCATATGTTCTATATAAATGAAACATTGATCATTGTAATAAGGGATAGATTGTATATCATCTTATATAAGAATAAACAGACAAAGCCTTAGTATTTTCTCCTCCATTTAATGAATTCATCCAAGCTATCATCTCTCCTGCACATAAATAAAATAACATGGTAGGTTATACTCCTTTCCATGACTTTGATGATGCACTATTTTATGATTTAGAAAGTGAATAAGCGCTAGAGGAACCCATTGGATACACTAGTCCCTTCATGTTATAATAAAAATGATGATGTGATTGACAATATTAATGACTTTATACATGTTGGGAGATGTAAATGGGATCTGATTTGTCTTGGCGATGATCCCATTTATGAAATTGAAGTTAATTTTCAATCCTTGCCCTTAGAAAAAGAATATGTGATTGCTAATAAATCAGATGTGTGGCAACATGGAGACAACATGGTTACATATTTCTCCTAACCAGCTACAGATGACTTATCACAGTGTTCTCATGACAATTTATGGTTGTATATTGAGGGGTTCAATAAATATCCTTTTGAGAAATTGGATTTATTCTATGAAGAAAATTTCTAGCCACCGTTATGATCTAATTTTGATGAGGGTAAGGACATGGTCTTCCCCAAGAAAGATATTTGTGATAAGATTTCCAACTTCTGCTTCTTTCACCTTTCTACTCCACTATAGATATGGTTGGGAGTTTTCATCATGGTAATCACTTGC
>ML782611.1:22212-47643 GCA_009831015.1 Picea engelmannii
ATTAGTTACTTGGATAGGGAATGATCCCAAGATATCTGGAAAGTCAGTATTTTGCCAACCATTCGAACTCCAACTCACCCTTCTAGAAGATTCCTTCTAGAAGAATCGAGAACTTATTCATTTTATCCTTTAGAAACATGTCCACATCCTAACCATTAACACAGTGCGGAAAGTACGCAATCAAGCTGAATGCAGAATGCGGAAATTAAGGATTCCCGCAGGAGAGTATATATGCAGCCTGCGGACTATTTTCAAAATATGATTTTTTGAGAAAATGACAAGTGTAACCTTCTTCAGGAAAAAGTTCTTAATGAAGAGTTTGATCTTCCATTATCATGACATAATCATAATATCATCTCGATAACCAAAAATGTGGATAACAATGGACTTGTGATCAATTCCATTGATATCCTAGTCAGAATCAATGAAGTCTATGAGATCCAACTTGCAATTTGCTACATAGTCGATCTCATAACTGATGGTGCCCTGAATGTATCTGAGGATGTGTTTGGATTCCTTCTAGTGTAACTCATGTGGATTATGCATGTACCTGGAGACTACCCCTACTCCATATGATACATCTGGTTGGGTGTGTGTGAGATATAGAAGGATCCCCACAAGATGTCAATACAAGGTGTTGTCCACCACTGGTGTATCATGATCATCCTCAATTTTAACCCTAGATAAGAAGGGTGTAGGTGTAGACTTGTAGTCTGTCATGTGGAATCTCTCCATGAGATCCCAAGCATACTTATCTTGAGATAGATTGATGCCTGAAACATCTTGGTTGATCTTGAGACTAAGAAATAAATGGAGTGGACCCATGTCCATCATCGGAAACTTGTCATGAAGAATGCCCTTGATCGTTGTAATCATTGAAACCGAACTGTCAGTGATAAAAAAATCATCCAAATATAGGACTAGGATAAGAAGCGAGTCAGTGGTCCTCATCATGTATACATTTGGATCAAATTTTCATCTAAAAAATTCTTGGAGAGAAAGTAGGAGTCCATATTTGTGTGCCATGCTCTAGGTGCCTGCTTAAGTTCATAGAGTGACTTTTTGAGTCAGCACACTAAATATGAATTATGTATGAATCTAGGCGGTTGCTCCATATAAATATCCTATGAGAGATCCTCATGAAGAAAAGCATTCTGCACATCCATATGATGTACTTTCCATCCCCTGGCTACTCCAATGGCAACGACCAACCTCATATAATCTTTGCTACTGGAGAAAATTTTTGATCATAGTCGATCCCGTGGATCTGTTGAAATCCCTTGGAAACCATTCTTTCCTTGTGTCTTCTCACCTATTCGTATGCCTAAATTTTTGGTTCTATATACCCATCTTCATTTGACAATATTCTTTTCTGAAAGAAGCAAAACCATATCCCAAGTTTGGTTCTCGAAGAGAGAATTATACTCCTCTTGAATGACCACTTCCCAGAATGGGTTCCTTGTAGCCTCTCTGTAGGACTGTAGGTATGAAGAATGAACCATATAATAATGCAAAAGAATCATGAGTTAAGTGGTGGTGATTACACGAGGAGGATCCTCAAACTGAGATCTAGTCTTCCTTAGATTTTTTGGATCCCCAACAAGGTCTCATGCATCTTGAAGTGTGGATTGTGCCCACTTGGGTATCTTCTCTGGCTCTTCATCTGCATGTACTGACTATGCATATAATTCCTCTGACTGTGCATTTGTATCCTCTGAATCCTTTGAATCTATATCATAACTCATATCTATGGTGTTATCTGAATGTGTGGACTCATCATCCGCAACTGGTAGAAGTACAAAATCCTCTGCATGTGGCTCATGTGGAGGATGCAACAAACTTTCCTTGAACTAGACATTGTTGGGCTCTAAAGATATCCTAAAAACAACCTTAGTTTAACATTAATTTATCAAACGTGGATTCATCTTTTCTTTCAAGAATATCGACAAAGTCTATGCAGATAGTTGTAGAGGTTAAAATTGTGTAGTTAAAGCAAATATGAGTTTATCAATAATCAAGTTCCTCACACATTCATTAAAAAATATAAAACTAAGATCTTACTCAACAAAATCATAATCTGATCAATAACATGATGTGAATTAAATGCATTAATCAATTTTTTGAATTCATCTAACTAAGAAACAATAATTTAATCTATGAAAATACTTAATAAACCAGTCTATTAATGATTATCTAACCTTCTGGAAAAGAACAACTAAGTACCATAGAATTGAAAGGAACAACAAATGAAGATTTAAGAAAAAGGAACAACAACTGTAAATTTAATAAAAGGAACAACGCATGTGAAA
Source organism: Picea engelmannii (assembly GCA_009831015.1). Classification (NCBI taxonomy): domain Eukaryota; kingdom Viridiplantae; phylum Streptophyta; class Pinopsida; order Pinales; family Pinaceae; genus Picea; species Picea engelmannii. Next base: position 24,522 of record ML782611.1, read on the forward strand.
ATGAGAGGAACTTTCAAGAAATAAGCTACATCAAAGGGAAATGGAACAACAATCAATAACCTAATGAAACATCTATCCTCTATAAAATAACATAACCAATTTATTAACATCAACACATTCATGCATTTATCTTAACTGTTGCAAAGAGATTTAAATCACATAACTGAAATCAAATTGATACGATTATAGATTGAGACAATACCTCCTTCCGACTGGGCCCACAGTCTTCAGAAGTAATGCTGCTAGAAACTTAGTATGCAAAGATGGTAAAAGCGCTCAAGGCTTCCATTAACTTCATAACTGGTAAAACATTTACAATAGACTGCTTGTACAGAGCAATTTAGAGAACTGAATGCTTGGATAAATGTTTTTGGATGTTTCTATATGGTTCATCACCCTCTATATATTACAATGATATGGGTAAATTAAGCGATTGTGAGGATCGAGAGATCCTCAGGATTGCTTTTAATATTTATAAAGATTACAAAATAGAGAATCAATCTTCCTCAAAACTGCTTTGTGCCTGATTTATTCGACCTCCAATAGTATACGCATATTCATAATATTCTTAGCTATCTTGATTTTAAAAATATTTGTCCATTCCTGCAATAAAATCAAACAATTCAAACCAAAATTCAGAAATGATCAAATATCACTCAATAATATTTCTAGAAGCCTTTTTAATCATTTTCTTTCCTAGTTATTTCTAATTAATAGAAAATTCAATCAATATTATATCATAAACCATGGTGATAAGGAGGATATTTATACCTTTTTCTCAACTCAACATACCCCCCAACTTACCTTCTTGCATGTCCTCATGCAAGCAAATACTTTACATGTACAGAAATGATGTTGAAGGGAGGAGAGGTATTTTCTCCAGGTCTCTTGAACCCATTCTTACTTCTGAGATCTTCAAAAGCAACTTCTTCCTCCTTATTATGAATTTCATAATTACTCTGATAACCCTCTGGAGGATACTAAATAATAGGAGGACTATATCTGCACCCAATCTAGGCATGCCCTTCATCGAGGATTATTTTGGCATACCTCTCCAACCTGAAGGTAGATGCATGAAATTTTTTGAAACCAAAGGGTTCCCTATTCTTGAATGCATTTGGCGAGACATACCATCTTAATTTGGAAGCAAAAATAGTTTTTTCTTTAATCTCCCTAAAATATGGTAGACCTGAATGTACAACCTGTCGGTGGATAGGAGCTAAGTATTCTACAACCTTCTCCCTTTTCATGAATGTTCTGTGCTGCATAATGGTTGTAAAGGATTTAGGAGGTTCCCCTCCGATCCCAAGGTCTAGCCCAGTCTCCCTTTTCATGAAAACCTTGTGCGCTTTATCCCACCTGGTTTGGTTCTTGGTGAAAGACAAGAATGCTTGAAACTGTATGTCCCCAATGAAAGGATAGGGGTTCTCTTTTCTGTTTTCTCCCAGGATGAAGTTGTGAAGGTATAGCTCACACAAAAAGTATTTTACTCCTTCCTCTTGTTATCTAAAACATGAAACAAGCTCAGAAACAGTGGTAAACTCAAAAGGTTTTCCTTCTCTAATAGATTTTATCCTTATCAAAAAATAATGTTCCAATAAAAATAAGGTGTAATTAGTAGCACGAGCCCTGCAAACTACTATATCAGAATAAACAGAGCAAATCTCTTTGATTTGCTCCAAAGATTTATCTAACTAGCCCTGTACTTTATTTACCTTTCCTTGAGCTCTGTTGAGCTCAGCAAAAGTCTTGTTCTTTGTTGCTGACATGGCTTGAAGTTGTTTGACAACTTTCTGATGTTTTGCCATTATTACCATTTCACTCCTGCATTGAGTTAGGGTCTGTTGGGTTTTCACCAGCTCTGCCTCCAACCTGTTGATAATGGCACCCTGTTCAGGAGATTGAAATGCTTCCTCAGTTTGAACAACTATCTCTTTTGTTGCTGGGGCATATGTCTGGGTCTCTCTATTAATTGTCTCTAAAGGAGAAGGAAAATCTGTAGGAAGCACTTCTTCAATTTGGACAACTGTTTCTTCTACTGCTGGAATCTCTATTTGAGTTTCTATTTCTGTTGTTTCCAAAGGAGTAGGCAATTTTGTTTGTGTCCCAACAAAATTGGTGTGGAATTTCCTCCTGGGAAGTGCATTTCTTCCTTGTATTCTAGGTCTCTTGGATTTCTTCCTTTCATAGGCCTTATTGTCTTTCTCCAACTGTTTCCTTAATTCTCTAATTATTTCTTTGAGTCTACCAACTTTTTGTTTCAATACTTTGATTTTTTTAACCCTTTTCCTGAATATCTTGTTCTCCTGTTTCAATTTTCTGATTTTATTGTGGCCTTTGCCTGCTATTTTTTGTTTGTGGGGAATTTCAAGGTCTTTCCCATCTTGATTAGTTGGTGACTGCTCCCATGTTTCTTATGGGTGCTCTGTCTGTTCTACATGAGTGTTTACCTCAATGTGAGGTTCTGTCTATTTTGTATCTTCGGGGGATGACATCCCTATGTCAGGAAGGTTCAAGATAGGGTTTGAGTGAGAAGAAGTTGGTACAGACGTGTTTGTGTCTTCAATGATTGATGTCCCTAAATTCCCCAGTACTTGAGCCATCTCTACCTCATAACTTTTGAAGAAATGTTCTGTAAGGTTTTCAAATGATGGTTGTTCTCTCTATGCATTTTCTTGAGCGTCTTCATGGGAGGGTTGTTCTGTCTGCATAACTTCCTGAATGTTTTCAGGTTGAATTATATTTTTACCCCTTCTTCGTTTCACAGTAGAGGTTCTAGGAACAACAATTGTTCTTTGTCTCCCCTTCTTTGATGTTTCTTCCTGTTTGGTTTGATTTTCTGCTAGCTGGATGGGGTCTGCTTCAATTTCAGGCTAGGGTAGTGGAGTTTCAATTTGGGCATTGCCTCCTTCTTCCTGAGCTGTCTCAATTCCCTGTGAGGGAATTTCTTGGTGGATTTTGAGTTGTTCGATTTGTAGGGGCATATCAACCTTGATTAAATCTCCCCAAGTTATTTGAGTTTGGATCAGGGCCCTGTTTACTATTAACTTTACTAGTCCATGGTGACTAATTATAGTGACATGGTCTTTAGCCTTCTGATTCCTTGCGACAACTTCATGTAGAATGACATTTAAAAAGAATGATAAATTTATTATTAACCTCTGTTTTAGTGCTGCTAACAATTTGAGGTGGCGCGACCTCACCACATTGTACCTCACATCACATGTGATATACCTTTGCATTACTCCTGCTAGCTCCTTCCATGGCTCGCTGAGAGCAGTGGGGTTGAGTCCCTTCCCTTTTTTATTGAGTTCTTCTCCAGGTTCTACGAAAGATTCCACAACCTCCTTGAGTGTTGTATACTTCCCAGTCCACTGCCTTCATTGGGGAGTCCTGTAACCTCTGCTATAATTTCCTTAGTGATAGAAATTTGTATGTATCGGATCATAGAGACTCCTCTCTGCAAGTTCTGGAAAAATGATAGCGTGATATTTGTGTCATATCCCTGCAATCTATTGAAATATTTTGTCTACCCCATACAGTGTAAAATTTCCCTTGCCTAGTCGGTTACCTGTAGAAATGTGGGCTCTCGACGTACACTTCGGCCGCCCGTTTCTTCTGTGAACAGATGATGACAAATATCGTTCCCGGCTGCAGCTTAGTTCGACCATCTTTTGAGACAATATCACCAAAAATAGTGAATATCATAGAACAACAAATGTATATAAAAATGAGATTTTTCCCATTTATTGCAATCATTATGATCTATCGATAGATGTGCATAATATCTTCCCCCTCATAAATTAAAAGGTCGACCTCAACCATCAATATGTGTGAGTGTAATGATGGCGGGTAGTTCAAGTGAGGGGTAATTACTATGTCACCGCTGTCATTGGGATAACAATCATAAATAACCTTCAAAATCACTTTAACGGTAATCATGAACAATATTCACTCTTTTGTGGGAAATTCAAATTTACATACCTATGTTCAAAAAACGTTTAAGGAAAAATATTCCGAGTAATTTTAAATTTGTTCATGTGTTTAGAAATATTCCACATGTCATAACGTTGTTACTTTCCCTTGTTATTGGATATAACTGGAATGATAGCCTCTTTGTTAGGAAATGAAGTCTAGGAACACATAAAAAACTTGGCGTATTTAAGGTAAACTTCGATACCACAGGAAGAGCCACTGCTGCCAGTAGGCGTCCATAGCCTCGACAGGGTTTCCTTTTAACCCATAGATGAGCCCGTATCCTTAATAAATAGTTTGAATAATCTTTTCCCAAAAATACCACTACCCTGGTTTGGTAGCCAGATAACGATAATGCCACTCACTAGATCGTAACCTAAGTGAACACGTCGACTCGTGATGAGACCTCTTGTCCTTTGACGAAAGAATGCCAAAGGCCATTTCCCTGGTGTGGTAGCCATAGTGGGAATGCCACTTATGTTATTATCTGATGATCGTGGTAGGTTGGCTCGTGATGAGACCCCTTGCCCTTTGTGGGAGAAATTTATTTCTTCACTTATATTTGATTTTTGTGTCCATCATTTTTTTTTTTAAGGCTCTATTAAGGGAGGCTCGTCTACTCCTTAAGAGTGAGGGATGACATAAGAAGTGTGAGAATGACAAGTAAAAATGTGCTTTAGACTCCTTATTATGATATTAAGGCAAATTATCATTCAAGTATATGTATATATGTAGGGGAAAGAAACAAATTATGGTGGTTAAGGATTATGAACAATATTTAAGATAATTCAGAGAAATTAATCCAAAAACAATTTGATAAGGTATGCTAGATAGTCCACAAAAAAAATGACAAATCGTTACTATGATAATTAGAACTGATGCTGGTGAAAATTAATTAGTGAAGGTCATAACCAAAGGAGTGGCTAATGCAATAATGGCATGCTTGTTCATGAGAAAAGAATCGTGACTTTTGAGAGAAAGGAACAACGATAAGGAAAAACCGCAGAAGGAACAACAACTGTTTCTTTCGAATGAAAAATGCTATCCGAAAAAGGAATGGTAATCAAGAAAAAGGGAAAAACAATTGGAACAAAGGGAACGACAGTCGTTACTTTCAAATGGACATCACTACCCATGAAGGGGACAAGAATCGCACAAAGGGAACGGCAGTTGTTCCGTTCAAATGAATGACAACTACAAGCAAAGGGAACAACAATCGCACGAAGGGAACAACAGTTCCGTTCAAATGAACGGTACTATGCGTAAAGGGAAAAACAATCGTACGAAGGGAACAACAGTTGTTCCATTTCAAATGAACAACAATGATGATGTTCAAATTTTTAACCATCTAATTAAGTGATTGGAAACCTCCCGCATACATTTTTGTTTTAGCGAATCTAGGATTGATTAGTCATCAACTAAATTCATTTAATTTTTATGGGTAGGTTTATTCAATAATCGAAGTATTGGATGGTTTTTTAGTGTCATGCATTCATTTCCTATTTATTACAACTGTTCATTCTTTTAGTGCAATCTCCTGACTTTTTGTTGCGAAACACGACATATTCCATTCCTATGTAAAACAAGATTTATATTCGATGGGTTTTTCAAAGTGAGACAAGATAAATTTGAATGTTAAATAAGGAACACAAAAGAGTGCTAATTATATTCATTGCAGTCATCTTTTCTGGTTTTTGTTCTGCTAATTTCCTATAATGACTTTCCTAGGAAGTAAAAGAAACTAAAAAACTTGATCAAATCTGTAAAGAAAGCTATATACAATATGTATAGTGCTAGTAAAAATCATAATTTTATGAAGTTGAAGCTATTGGATTACCTTCCCAACTAGCTAAAATATGAATAGTGGGGTCCTTACTTACTTCTTGGCAAAATGATTCTTTTGAAAGCGGCTGATGGTAGAGTCATAGCCGATGTCCATTTACCAAAAAAGGAGAACCAGACTCTTCGATGGTTGTTGATACTGAGAGGGGGGTGAATCAGTATCAAGTACAATTTAAAACCTTTTTCAACTTATAATTAAACCATTCAACTATATCCAATGAGAAATGAACAATAGTATAAGAGTTACACTAATACACCACAATACACCATGCACAATATATGAGAAATAATCAATAGTTATTGTTTAAGGGAAGTAATGACTTCCAAAGGTAGCTACAACTTCCAAATGTAAAGGGAGGGATAAACCTCCAAGAGGAAGATACAATCCTCCAATATCAAGAGAGAGTTGAACTCTCCATCCTTGCCCCTTCCTTCCACCCAAGAATATATGAGAGATAATAAAACTTTACATTAAATCATCACCATCAACCAATCATCACATATAACCTGATAATGCTTCCTGAGACTTCTTTAATTTCTGAAATTCTTCAATTCTTGGAGTACTTTGATCCTGTAGATAATATTACTCAATGTATTCTCTAAAACTCCTCCAATTTTCACTCCTTGAATCTCCCCAAAAAGAGGTTATAGAAAGAATGGTAGACTTTATTCAATTCTTGTCTATTCAGGAGAGTGAACTTGCACAGAATGTACCACGCTCAATAATTAACATCTGATTCTAAAACTCACACACAAGAAACTACAATCCATACTATTTCCAATGAAATTTGTCCCACTTCATTTGGATTCTCGAGGAAGAAGTTATGACTGTTTTACCCGGAACACCTTATAACACATCACCAAAAGACTTCATCCTCCCTTGAAATCCAACCTTCTTTTCTTCTTATTTCCTCTGAAATTCAACTTGTATCAAATGAATGTATAATGATGTTTATTTATACCATTTATGTCACTTCCTTTTAACATTAGGTCCGACCTGACACTTTCTTATTTTGTAATTCTTTTCTTTAATTATCTTCAGGGCCTACATGTACTTCCTTCTTCAATTCACTTTGTCATCTTCAAAAATTCATTTCTCCTCAACCATGAGGATCCACGTGATGTGCCACATAACACAAAAAACAACATGATGTATAATATCCATCCATGGGTGTTGTATCTGCATGTGCATTTTTCTTCATGTCCAAATACCTTCATCAATCTTGCGGTCCAAAACCCATGACTAGGGTTGACATCAATGATAACAACCAATCTTCCAACAATGGTAACTAAAGTGACAGTGCCATTATCATGAACTTCATTGATTTCATACGTTCCCAACCACCTTGTCTATAATTTTCCAGGAAAATATTGAAATCTGGAATCGTAGAGAAGCGCCCAATCACCTTTCTAGAAGGATTTCTTCTTGATATGTTTATCATGCCAGCTAGCTCTCTACTACTGAATAACAATTGTACACTGCAGGGAAAACATGCGTGATTCGTCTAACTCATTGAGCTACTGTAAGCATTGTGTATGTGCCTCCGTAAGATCCATTCCAATTTCCCGGGCCATCCTTAGAGTCTTGACCTCAAATTCAATTGGATATATGGGTTCTTTTCCATAGACTAGATGATAAGGAGAGTAGCCAGTAGTGTTACGCCATGTCGTGCGATAGGCCCATAAGTCATTTGGAATCTCAGATTCCCAATTCTGATGGTTTGTTGAGACTCTTTTTGTCAAAATTGCCTCCAAGACTTTATTGGTACTTTCTACTTGTTCATTTTCCTGTGGGTGGAAGGGGGAAGTAACTCTATGTTTAATATGATAATTACGCAGGGTGGCCGTGATTTTATGGGCTGTAAATTGCAACCCCTTATCAATGATTAGTTCCATGGGTAATCCATAGCATACAAATAATTCGAAGAGAAAATTAATGACTGCTTCCTCTGTTGCATTTGTCAAGGCTACTGCCTCTACCCATTTGGTCATATAGTCTGTTGCAACTAGTATATAGGCCTTCTGGTTTGATTTTGGGTTGAAGGGGCCAACAAATTCCAGTGCCCATATCTTAAAAGGTTCTACCACCACTTGTGCTTGTAGGGGAATTTCATTAGCTTGGCCTGGCCCACCTATCCTCTGACAACTGTCACAGGTATGGACATATTTCTTTGTGTCTTTGAATATTGAGGGCCAATAATAGCCCATCTGTAAAATCTTATGCGTAGTTCTGTGGTCTGCAAGATGTTCGCCACAAGGTTCATCATGACCCGCATTCAAGACATTGTAAATTTCATCATCTCTTACACATCTTTGGATATGGAGGTCAGCCCCTATGTGGAAAAGATATCCACCAATACAGGTGAACCGTGCACTGCGTTGGACGATCAATTTCCTTTCCCTTGATGATAGGTGTGTTGGTAGTTTCCTAGCGGCCAAATAATTCAACACATCGACATACCATGATGTCTTAATAGTGACAACGAATAGTGACATCGAATAGGTGTTCCTATGGAAATTGGTATTCAACTGTCAAAGAGTCATTTGTTTTGGGGACGCAAGACAAGAAATCTGCAACGAGATTCTCTCTTCTGGGCTGATCCTTGATGGTGATGTTGAATTCCTACAATAGTAATAACCACCGAGTAACCCGTCCATTAGTAATTGGTTTGTTAGATAAATATTTAATAACAGAATGATTAGTATACAAAATAATTGGATAGCCTGTTATATAGTGGCAAAATTTATTAATAGCATGTATAATCGCTAAAAATTCTTTTTCTATTACTGTATAATTTAATTCAGCGGGAGTAAGATTTTTGCTAATAAAATAAATAGCATAAGGTTTCTTGTCTTCTTCCTATCCAAGGACAACACCTATGGAGATATCCAATGCATCTGTAGAAATATGAAATGGCAGTTTCCAGTTTGGTCCTCTTAGCACCGACATTGTTGAGACCAACCTTTTAAGTTCTGCAAATGCAACATCACACTTATCAGACCACTGAAATTCCGCATTACCAGTTAAAGCATGTAAAGGTGCAACTGTTCTTGAAATTTTTTCAATGAATATACGATAATAGCCTGAACATCCAAGGAAACCGCGTACCTCAGTTTGTGTATGAGATGTAGGTAGATTAAGGATTACCTCTTGATTCCATCTGCAAAAACATAGTGTCCAAGTACCATGCCTTCAGTCATCATCATATGACATTTCTCATGACTCAAACATAGCCTGGTAGCAATGCATCATTCCAGTACCTTCTCCAGATTACTTAGAGTTTGATCAAAATCAGTGCTGTAAGGGGTGAAATCGTCCATGTAAACTTCAAGTCCTTCATTAATCAAATTAGAAAATATGCTCAGGATGGCTCTTTGGAATGTGGCTGGAGAATTACATAATCCAAAGGGAAATGTAAATGTAGTTTTATCTTGGTCTTCTGGAGCAATCTGGATCTGATTATAACCACTAAAGCCATCTAGGAAGGAAAAACACTTCTTCCCTACTAAAGTATCAAGGACTTGGTCAATAAAAGGTAGGGGGAAGTGGTCTTTCTGGGTATCTTTATTGAGTTCTCTGTAGTCTACATGGATTTTCCATTTCCCATTCTTCTTGGGGATGATTACTAGTGGAGAGACTCACCGACTGTCTAAAATAGGATATATGAATTCTACATCCAACAGTTTCTGTAACTCTTCTTTAACAACATCCCTGAGATGGGGGTTCAATCTTCTTTGGGGTTGTTGGATGGGTCGGGCATCTTTCTCAATATATATATTATGTGTATAGAGTTGGGGATCGATTCCCTTCATGTCAGGATACTCCCAAGAAAAAGTCTACTGATACCTAGAAAGGATCTGAATCAATTTTTGTTGTTGTTGCTCATTCAAATTAGCATTAATATTCAAAAACCTCCCTGTTGCAATTTCAACTGATATGAGTTATGGAAAACAGTAGTTGGAATCTGTTTCTCCATCAATTCTTCCAAAGGATCTCCCTATGCTTCATTATATATATATATATATTTTTATCATTTGACATGTTGGGTTGCTTATAATGGCTGGGCTATTAATGAATCTACTGATCACATCATCTTCTAGTTGGTTCTTGAGTCTGGGAGCTTCTTCCAGTGTGAGAGGAGATTGTAGATTATTTTCTGGATATACAGGTGGTGGAAATTGTTGATGTATGATAGACAGACTCGATTTAGATAGAGGATACAGGATGAGGTTATTTGTAGCATTTCCTCTAGCAATTGTCATGTTGCCTGTGAGACATCCTATGTATGCATATATTGTTGCGAGTCATAGTATTCCCAATATCAATGGTTTTCCATCGAGTCTAATTCTTGGGTTGATAACTAGGAAATCAGCTGGGTATTCCCAAGATTCGACCGAAATTGCTACATCTTAACCATTGATCTATCAGCCAATTGTAACATAATTGAAGTAGGTTCGAAGGAGGTGATACCCAGGACATTACAGGTCTCAATGGTCAGAATATTAATGGATGCCCCCAAATCCACTAGTGTATTTTAAAAAAAACAACCCTGTATCTGAATTGTTACCACGAGATTTCCTGGGTCTGTATACTTGACCAACTCATGCTTACCTAGAATAAGATCAGACAAGGCTCCTACCACGTGAACAATTCATGGATTCTTAACTTTTCTGATAGGATTCTTCCCACATAATTCTTTGATCATTTTTGCATATATAGGAATATCTTGTAGAGCATGTAGGAGTGAGATCTTAACATATAGATTCTTTAGTTCCCCTACAATATCAAATTTAGGATATACAATTGGTTTTTATATCATTATCCTCTTGGGGAATGGGGGAGGAGGAATTGCATCCTCATCAGGATTCTGTTGCTCGACTATGTTTCCCCCTTTCTCTTCTTCTTCTGTTATGACCACAGTTGAGGGTGTTATTGCTGGTTGTATACTATTTTCAATCTCCTTCTCTTGGTGAATTTTAATTTCTCCAGGAGAAATTATGTGCCCCGACCTCAACTGGAGTTTGTTTCACCCTACAAAGTTCATTTCCCCGTCCAAATTATGAATAATTTGCACAAGCTGGGCTGGTCTATTATTAGGATTTGGGTTGGGTTGAGCTGGTAATTGAGGGTGCTTTGAGGTTGAGGGTTCTGGGGTAATTGAAGTGGAGCTTGTAAAGTGGGTTGAGCTTGAGGATCCATCCCCATGGGTTGATTGGTCATCCCCATGGGGCGCTTCCAGTTTTGATTCCAATTGGGGGCTTGGGCAGCTGTGTTAGTCCACTGTGAAGGATAAGGGTTATTATTTGAATTCTTCCAAGATGGGGTAGGGTATTGAAAGTTAGGCCAGGTAGGATTTGCAGTTGTTTGATTTGGCCAGGTGGGATTTGCAGCTGGTTGATTTGGCCAGGGTGCAGTAGGATATTGCTGGGATTGCCAGGTGGGATTAGTAAATGGTTGGCCCTCCCATGTGTTTCCAGAATTATGCTGCTGACCATACTACCCAAAAAATAAAGAGGAAGGATATTGTAGCGTGCCTCGGGGACGAGCCTGCCATTGGAGACACTGAGCCATCATATATACCGGTTATGTTTCCTCTTCCACTTCTTTAAAGACAACTTTTATTCTTGGGAGCGATGGGCATTGCTCTGTCGCATGGTCTTTTTCACAGATGGTGCAAACCCGAACCACATCCAAAGGACATTCCCTTAGACCATGTTTCTTTCTGCATCCGTGGAAAAATATGGCCAAGGACTGTTCTTCTTCTTCTTGTTTCTGTTTAGCCTGCAAAACATCCAATTGTGTAGTCATAGTACTCAAAATGTTAGTTTTGAAATTTTCTAAAAGATTAGCAACTTATGCTCGGGTGACACCCCCAATCGTAATGTTGCTATTTTTGGTGAGGGGATCCCAGATTCCCGATCTGGTTCGTGTACTTTCACGTGAACACCTGATGCACAATTGGATAATGTTATCATAAGTTTCTTGATAAATATCACCTTTTCCCATTAAATTCAATGTTTCTACCCATTCATCTTTCATACCTTTTATCAAAGTGGCTTTAAGTACCTCATTTGGTAGTGTGCTGTAAGGTGATCTTTGCAAGTTACACTGAAACCTTTCAACATATTCTTCTAGTGTCTCATTTTCTTTTGCAGTCATTTGAAAGATTTCATATTTTAGATCCCTGGTTCTACAATAATCTTGATATTTCATGAGGAAGGGTTTTTTCATTTCATCCCAGGAATTTATAGTTCCTCCTCCTAATCCCATAAACCATCGTAAAGCTGCTCCTTTTAAAGTGGAAGGGAATAAATTCAGTTTCTTGGCTTCAAAGGTGTAGTCATAACCTCTACACGGGACATCAAATTCAAATAAGAATGCATCAGGGTCCTCTGAGATCAATCCATGAAAGGTTGGAAGATTTTGTAATGGAATGGATTTCATTGGGGCATTAGCAACCAGATCAACTATAGGATATTCCAAGGTGGAAGTCTGTGGTCGCGGTGGATTTTTTTGTGCCATTTGGTCGAAGATATTCCAATAGCCTTCAGGGATTTCTTGGTCTGGGTGTTCTATTTGAGGTGGTTGATTATTTGGTCCCTTAGGAGATTTAATCACGCTACCTATATCTGGAAGTTCCTTCTCCTATCAGAATAATAGGAGATCCAGGTTCAGGTGGTGGTGGGTTTGCCTTAGCAACTCCACTGGTCTCCCCTTCTCCTTCTTTCAAATTACAGGAATTTCCCTCATCTAAAGGACTGAGAGGTGGGGTATGTGTATTTTGGAAGCTTTGTCCAGTCCCTTCAGTTCCTCTATGAACCTCAACATGAGCTTCAATTGGTGAATTTGTTGCTTGAGGGATTCGGGTGGATCCTTTTCGAGGTCCAACCAAAGCTTGAGATTCAAATTTTTAGATAATTTCGTCTATTTAATTTCTCCTTCCAGGGGGCACCGAGCCCAAGGCTTTTGTAGTTTTTGGTGGGGGTTTTGGTTTTTAGGTTCTTTCTTCTTAGTCATACACATTCACACAAAATTCTAAGTACCTATACAACCTCTTATGCATCAGCTAGAGGTAGGTGTTGGAAAAAGCATTTTACTTGTTGCCTACGTAGGTTCTTACCTTCCGTTTTCAATACCTCATCCTCCAGAGACACAACCTATGCTATATTTGACATTCTCCTCGGTAATGGTGCCAAAATGTTGGGCTCTAAAGATGTCCTAAAAACAACCTTAGTTTAACATTAATTTATCAACTGTGGATTCGTCTTTTCTTTCAAGAATATAAACAAAGTCTATGCAGATAGTTGTAGAGGTTAAAATCGTGTAGTTAAAGCAAATCCGAGTTTATCAATAATAAAGTTCCTCACACATTCATTAAAAAGTCTGAAGCTAAGATCTTAATCAACATAATCATAATCTGATTAATAATATGCTGTGAATTAAAGGCATTAACCAATTTTCTGAATTCATCTAACTAAGAAACAATAATTTAATCTATGAAAATACTTAATAAACCAGTCTATTAATGATTATCTAACTTGCTGGAAAAGAACAACTAAGCACTGTAGAATTGAAAAGGAAAAGCAAATGCAGATTTAAGTGAAAGGAACAACAACTATAAATTTAATAAAAGGAACAATGCGTGTGAAAATGAGAGGAACTTTCAAGCAATAAACTACAACAATGGGAAATGGAACATCAATTGATAACCTAATGAAACATCTATCCTCTGTAAAGTAGGATAACCAATTTATAAACATCAACACACTCACGCATTTATCTTAATTGTTGCAAAGAGATTTAAATCACAGAACTGAAATCAAATTGATACGATTACAGATTGAGACAATAACTCCTTCTGACTGGGCCCACGGTCTTCAGAAGTAATGCTGCTAGAAACTTAGTATGAAAAGATGGTAAAAATGCTCAAGGCTTCCATTGACTTCATAACTGGTAAAACATTTACAATAGACTACTTGTACATAGCAATTTAGAGATCCGAATGCTTGGATACTTTTTTTGGGATGTTTCTCTATGGTTCATCACCCTCTATATATTACAATGATATGGATAAATTAAGCTATCCCGAGGATCGAGAGTTCCCTAGGATTGATTTTACTATTTATAAATATTACAAAATAGAGAATCAATATTCCTCAAAACTGCTTTGCGCCTGATTTATTCGACCTCCAATAGTCTACGCATCTTCATAATATTCTTAGCTATCTTGAGTTTAAAAACATTTGTCCATTCTTGCAATAAAATCAAGCAATTCAAACCGAAATTCATAAATTATCTAATATCACTCAATAATATTTCTAGAAGCCTTTTTAATCATTTTATTTCCTAATTAATTTTAATTAATAGAAAAGTCAATCAAGATTATATCATAAACCATGGTGATAAGGAGGATATTTATACCTTTTTCTCAACTCAACAAACACTACACTCAATGATGAGATGGTCTATAGAGGGATCAAGTAATATGTATCCCTTCAAACCATCAAGATAACCAACAAATATGCATGGGTGGCTCTGCGTATCTAATGCTTTCCTCTTTTCAGAGGGAATGCAATCCCATGCTTGTGATCCAAATATGTGGAAGTGGGTGACTTCTGGTTTTTTGTCGCTCCAAGTCTTGAAAGCAATCCTATCCTTAACAGATCTGTGAGGGGATTTGTTCTGAATGTGATTAGCATAGTTAACTTCCTTGGCCCAAAGCTTGGGAGGAAGTTCCTTTGCATGTAGCATGCAACTAGTCATCACTTTGAGAGATCTATTTTTCCGCTCAACAACCCCATTTTGTTGTAGAGTCTATGGTACTATGTGTTGCAACTGTATCCCAGCCTCAAGACAAATATTTTGAACATTTATGTTTAGATACTCCCCCCCATTATCTGTACAAAGGGATTTGATCTTTCTCCCTAATTGAGTCTCAAAAAGTGCTTTGAACTCTTTGAGATTCTCAAAGACCTCGTAATTTTGCTCGAGAAAAGATAGCCAAGTATAACATGAGTAATCATCCAAAAATGTATGCATGTACCTTGCCTTGTTGATGGATGGATGTGGGAATGGACCCATGAGATAACTATGAATTATATCCAATGCAAAATAGGTCTTGTGAGTTGTCCCCTTCTCTAACTTATCTTGAGGATGCTTTCCAAGGACACATCCTTCACAGACCCTTCAGAAAAGTGGATATCAGGTAACCCGGTGACCATCCCCTTCTTACTAAGTTGCTACATGTACCTGAAGTTCAGGTGACCAAACTTCTCGTGCCATAATATACTATTGTCATCACCATGTGTAAGAAGTACATAGGAATCAGGTTCAATAGACTTAGTGAAAGTGTATAACTAATATTTATGATTTACCTCCACGAAAACAATTTTGGAGTTGTCTTGCATGTCGAATATGGACACAGATTTTGGTGTGAACTCCACCTTTTTTTATTGATCATGAGTGTGTAATATGATACATTGAGAACAAATTCATGGAAAGTTGAGGAACATGCAGGATGTTCTCAAAGATTCCATGGTCTAGTTCCACTCTCCCTTTTATGGTGATCTCAATTGGAGAGTCATCCTCCATGAGGATAGGATGCCATGTGCATGAAATTACAGAATATAGAGTATCCTTTGTGTTTTCCATGTGATGGGAAGCACCTAAATCTACAATCCATGTGTTAAGAGAATATTGAATATCTACTAATGCATGAGAATTACCTTTCTTAGGGTCTTGATATTTTGACTTCTTCTTGGCAGCCTCAAGAATGAAGTCCCTAAGGTTTTTATTCTGAAGCATTTGAACCATAATATCTATTTTCTTCTTCATGCATGCAGATTCTGGATGGTTCCTGCAATTGTAGTAACCACACTTCTTCCCTTGCTTGCTTTTCTGCCTTTGGAACCTGAGGAATCATTGAAGGGTTTGGAGTACCCTTCCTTCTTTGGCTTTTCATGCACCTTTCCTTTGCCTTTCTATTTGGATTTATAATTTTGAGAGTTGTTCCCATCATGCACAACAAGTGCCCGTGCCTTTGGGCCTTGATTATGCCCATCTGAATGAGCTTATCCTAATCCTATTTCAAATCCTCAATGAACTGTGAAAATGAAGGCATGGTCTAGGTTACTCCTGCTGTGAATCTGGTAGAATGAAATGTGGAGACAAATACAGTAAAATCCAGTCCAAGTTTTTCCATAATAACAAGAACCATTTATTTTTCTTGTCTAGATTTTAAATGACCACAATTTGTCAATTCATGAAGGAGATATTTAAGTTTGGTGATTAAATTTTGGACATTGTCAAAGTTCTTCGGGTCCAAGGAGTTCAATTTTACTTCGAGAAAAAAGGCCTCTCATTTCATCCTTCTTTCCAATGAGAACAACCAAGATGGTCCATATCTCATTTGGCGTTTTGCATGCATCAATGTGAAACCATAGGTCGGGAGAAATAGACATGCATAGGAGACCGTGAGCCTCGTCCATGTGGTTGAAGTACTTGGATTTTTCCACTATTGAGGTGGGTTCTTCTTCTATGTCCATGGTTATCTGATACAATCCTCTACCCCTAAGTAGGTGTATAATTCTTGGCTTCTAGTCGAAGTAGTTATATGGTGTTAGAATTGCAGATGTGGGAAATTCCATCTTTCCTGTTGTTTTGTTCTGTCTTTGATACCTGCAAAAGAGTGTTAGTGATGATCCTTTCTAGCGACTGGCGAGCTCTGATACCATGTTGAGTTTCTGAAATACATAAACAGAAGATCTAGATAACAATGAAGCATACACATCTTTCTATGGTGGATGAAGAGAGGAGACAAAAAATGAAGAAAATAATGAAATAATTTCTATTAGATAAGTAAGAGAATGTTACAATACAAGTGATATACTCTGTATGACACAACTAACTAGACACATTATCCAAGATAATGTGCATTAGGAGTTTTCTAGAGAGACGTGACACACATTGACACTCACTGGAGTCAACTTCCACCTATTCCTAGTTAAATATCCATGTGTTCGTGAGTTAACTATCCAAACCAGAGTGAAATGAGGATGAGATCACTCATACATGTGGAATGCACCTTACTGGTGATGATCCCAATGCAAGTGTGAAATACTGGTGATGTTACCTCTTATAGCACACGTTGTAGGTTGGGAAAATCCTAGCCCAACCACAAAAGCTTGTGCTAAAACTAGGAAATTCTACACCTAATGTCACCTCGATGTAGGTCCCACACTTCAAGGGTGACTAGGTCACTCAAGGGAGGCAATCTCAGTGACCCTAGGAGTAATGAGATGTAGTTGGATGGAGAATAAAGTGAAATTCTATAATTCAGATCTAAGTGGAGTGAGATGTGGAAAGGTATTCCTTGTAAGTCAAGTGATTGTTGCCCCAAAGGTGTAGTACTTCTCCGGATTATTGTACCTTCCCGAGACACAAAGAAAGACACCTTGCAATGATATATGTTAGTATGGATAAAAAATTTAAGTTTTGTGTCCCTAATTTGCATAATTATATGACTGTTTATATCAGCAAATGAAGCATCTGAATCAACATATAAATATCTAAACTAGTTAATCAAATCAACATTAAAATTAGAAATAAATATGGGTTGAAAAATGACACTTAAGAGGCAAGAGAAGATGATTGTTGTAAACATGTATTTTCTGCATAAAATTTCATCCTTATGGATGTATATTTCAGTCACTTATATCATAAATTTATACCATCAAAAGATGCCAAAAATTAGTCCAAAATATGTGCCCTAGTTAGTAGAGTTAGTGAGAAAAATTTAAGATCTATTCTAGGGTTAGTTTAGGAGTTAGGAGAGAGTTAGCAGCTAGGGTTATGCAACCCTAATGGTTGTAGGTTAAAGTTTGTAGCATAAATCAAATTAGTGGAAGATAGGGGATGCCCTAGTAGGGGAATATTCCTCTCAATGTGGCAAACCAACTACAAGCAATAGATCATTCGAAAGACAAAGTTTCACGTTTTCCAAGGCAATGATTTTATATCTCCAATGCAAAAAATAAATGACTAGTGCCTTAAAAATTGGGTTAATGGAGTTAAGTAAATGAAGTAGATATGCTACTTCCTTGGGGGTGTAAATCCTCTTACTTTCCAAGGAAAGTATCTCTAGTTAGGGTTTGATAATGAGGGGTGTAAATCCTCTTACTACCTCAAACAAACCCTTGAAACATCAATGAACTTCAAGCAATAAATGATGGAGACTAGAGTGGGGGTGTGAATAATCTTACTTCCCACTTATATCCTAGCACAACAATCCTTGACTTGAAACAATGATAACATAAGAGTAAAAGACGATACCAAAATCAAGAAATATGTTAAGACAATCCACCATAAAATCTAGAAACCATTCATCCAAGGCTAGCGCCTCACTCCTCCATAAACCATTCATCAAGATAGCCATAAACAAGTGCACAAGACACAAAATAACTCAAGTGTAGTGAAAATTTCAGATCAAGTCTTCTCACAAGAGGGAGAGTTATATTCAAATGAGATCTTATGATCTCTTATTTATACAAAATGTCACCAAGGTGTGTGGTACCTTCGTCTGCAATGCACTTTTTCCAAGCCCACTATTTTTCATTCTTTATTTTTTCATAATTTTAAGGAGAGGTTGAAGGTCACTACCCTGGCATGGTGAGTAGATAATGACAATTTAACCCACAAACACCTAGTGGAAATGAGAAGGTTGGCTCGTGATGAGACTTCCTTTCTCTCAGCAATGCAACTGAGAGCCATTACCCTGGTTTGGTGACTAGATGATGTAAATGTCATACCACTAGAAATTCATGGACGTGATAAGTCAGCTTGTGTTGAGACCTTTTATTCTTCAACTAACCCTTTAAGCACTCTTTATCATATTGTGGGTCCCCCTTTACTCAAAGATAAGTGTTTCACTTCTTTCTTGGGTGATCCCTGGGAAAACAATCTGGAAGGTTCATACAAGGATTTTATATTTTACCCAACATCAATCCCTCTGGGCCTTTAACCCTTTCTTCACATAGAATGAGAGACAACCTTTTCTTGGGTAAATACACCCTAAAATCCCAAGAGATAAGGAAATGGAGGGGAACAATGAGCGAAAGTGGTAAGTATTTTTCGGGAATGGTACGATGGCCCTTTAAGGTAGTTCCTAGTAGCAAACCCATCTGCAAGGAAGACCACTTGCTAGGGCACAATGTTAGCCACCAATTTGAATCAAGGCAAAAGGCATAATTTCCAAGCATATATCATGAAATCTATAGAAATTTGAAATACAACATACTCAAATGGATTAAATATTGAAATGATGCTGACCATAATACTGACTTGTACCTCATAAAGAGCAAGTCCCATTGCCTTCCAGAAGCCAGCTAATGTTGTGGATACCATCTGGAAATCTGTGACCATCTATGGTGGTGAGAGGGGTCTCCAAATGTACAAAAGGGTATTGTTTTTTATGTAGTCTCCCAACACTCCATATATGCAACCTGAGGGCCTCGAGATATAATCTCCTTATTTATCCACAAATTGGGGATAACATCTGGCTCCTACTTGGGGACATGTGCTTGTCGTAGAGTGCATGAGAACCGAAACATCTCCTGGTAGACATGTTCATGAGAAAAATCATACAAAGGGATCATAGCATCTAGGGTTGTGCTATCACCCTTCATCCATACATATATAAATCCAAGATGAAAACTAAACTAGAAAAGAAAAATTTTGACATTTTTTTTCAAAATATTTCTAATCTAATCATGAAATCAACATGAAAGTAGAGAAAAATGAAAATGAAATGCATCTAAACTAGTATCATGTTGGAATGAATGTCCACCACTATGATCATGTAAAGGGTCATGCATGAAGTGATAGCCACAATCTTGATCAACCATTCTCTGAAGGGGGGCTACTGTATGTAGATGATGGATCATATTCATCTTCGTTCATCAAATCATTGTTCCCTGAAGGATGAGAAAGGACAAGAGATCCCAATAAAACCCTATGATTTCCCAAACAAGAGCAAATGCGGTAAGGCACAACCTTAGAGAAGAACTCCTTCTTCGGATTTTGGAAACGTCTCTTATTTGTCTGCAAATCCTTGTCCAAAGTCTCAATATGATATTAATTATGTTTAGTAGTGTGGACCTTGGAATGCCCTGGGCTGGCCACAACCCGATGTTTATCAAAATCTGAGCACAATGGTTGAAAGTCCTCATAGAACAAATTTGCATCCTCAAAAGGGTGTGCATCAAGGGATGAATGAAAATCACTCTGAGTATGACATGACAAGTCATCCTCAAAGTGGATGAACAAATCCATAACCATATCATCACCAGGATTCCAAATGTATGGACCATCCAGCTGTAAAAGGAGATCCTCTGAAAACATGCTTGTGTCCTTTATATGAGAGTGGACTTCAGTGTCATAGATGGGATTTCCAACAAATATGTAACAACTCATGTCCCATATACGCTTCCTAATACATATGAAATCATTAATATGGTCGTCAAATATAGTTGGGGGTTGTTTCATGATTTCATATGCATCATAGAAGTTGATTACTTCTTCACAAGACTTGAAAACTTCATCTTCTTCAAAAAGGATAGTAGATAACAATGTCTCATTCATGCCTTCTACAAGAGAAACTTCATCAAGATTCTTTTGGAAGTTTTCTTCATTTACACAGTCATGGAAAAAAACATCATCAAAGTTTTCAAAAGGATTATAACTCATCATGTTCTCTTCTTGATGTGCAAGAGGAGCAGAGGTATGGACGTCCTCATCAAGTGGAAGGTAGATACTTCATCTTCATATGCATGAGGAGAACAAGCCTAAATGATATCATCTTCATCAAGGGGGAGAAAGGATACCAATTTATCTTCATCGGGGTGTTTTATTTCATCAGGGTTTTCATCATTGAAATCTTCCTGAAAAATTTCTTCATGAATATTCTCTTCGGCCAAGTCTTCATCATCTTCAATAGGTTCAAAGAACTCACCATCTTTATC
The DNA here is from genome assembly GCA_009831015.1 of Picea engelmannii. Classification (NCBI taxonomy): domain Eukaryota; kingdom Viridiplantae; phylum Streptophyta; class Pinopsida; order Pinales; family Pinaceae; genus Picea; species Picea engelmannii. The sequence goes on from ML782611.1 coordinate 45,357, forward strand.
TTTATCTAGAAAGAGTTTATAGAGTTCCTTGGGCATGAAGAGTGGTTCATCATCACTTGGGAATCTTTCTTGGTATCCATACTTCTCGGTCAGAGCATCGTATAATGAATCTGTTCTAAAATATGCAATGACCACTTCCCAGGCTAAATTTTGGGTAGGGATTTTCTCATAATATTCTATGATGGCGTCAAGATCCTCTTTTCTTTGTTGACAAAACTTAACCAGAAAGTCCTTATCAGGGAAAATTTCTATTAGTTGTTCACAAAATTTTGAATCTTCACCTCTGCTTTGCTTGAGACGCTGAAAATTTTCCTCATTGGTTTTGTCAACTTCTTGTTTTTCAACAAAATCTAGAAGAAGAATTTCTCTCAAACCTTCAATAGGATCAAGATCAAAACCTTGTCTTGAAAAGGCATCCTCCAGGTCCTGAATTCTATCTTTAAGACTTTGAGTTTCTGGTCCCCAATGTTTAAGGAACTCTCTAATGAGGATCGTCAAAGAAGATATACTTCTTGGCTCGCAAGAATTCTTGATCCAATCCCTTTGTTAATTTCCCCAAGGAAAGCAGGAACAACTGTAGGCATACATCTTCATGTAGTACATTTTCATAATAGATGCATCTAGCAAACTCAACTATTGATCCGTCAAGATTTTTCGAATGACTTATGGTTGAGTTTTATTTGCATGCATTAATTGACCATTGGGAAAACTTAACGAAAGAACGAGAAAAGAGAATGAATTATATATCCATAGACATATATGAAAATCTGAAATGCAATGAAAAGCATCAAACCATAATACAGAGGTTGATAACGGAGTTCGGCACAACTTTGCCTACGTCTCCGGGCCTTTTCTCTGTGGGGGAGGCTTCTTTATTTCTTTTCGAAAACTCAATGGTACATCATTACAATTCCAAATGGCTTCCAGACTGATCTGGTCATGTTTTCACAGATCTCTAGAATCTTTCATAACTTACGGCACCTGAAACGGATGTCCGGAGCTCTCAGAAATCGTCCGACAACATCTCCTCCTCAACGGTCTCCCTGCCTCAAACTGGCTTTGACTTGGCTTGCCTTAGCATCTCTGCTCTGAATTGCTCTAAAAAAGCTGTCCCCATGGCCTAAAAATGGCCTTGGTTAAATAGTTGGGAAGTTGGTTATCCATCTCCAACTTCCTCCACGAATTTAGGCTCTAAAAATGCCCAATAACTCAAAAAAATGAGTTAATTACATTAAAAATGAGTTAAACATTAATTAAACCCAAAAGTGGTTGGAAAAACCCACTTTATAACCATAAATTGGTTAAATTCGGGCTTAGCCCCTTAGTCTTGGGTGAGCGCTCCTTTGGAAAGGTTATATGGACTCCATATGGCCAAGCACTTAGCCCAAAGGGCTAAGCGCTGGCCCCTCTCCTCCTTTATGCGCATAAAACCATACAATATAATTAATATTATGGGTTTTATAACATAAAAAATAATGTGGCGCATTGGTTATAGGACTATTGTGAAGGCGCTTAGGCTTAGTGGTTGGTCATGGGTTCAAAACCCAGGGACCCCAAAACTTTTTTTTGAAACATACCACATTGACTGATGACTGGGTGCCACGTGGCACTTTCCCATTCGACGGACAAATGCCACTTGTCAACCATTGACTGGTCCAGTTGCCTGCCACATGTCTGCCCTGTCAGCAAACCTGCCCAATCACCATCATCCAGAGAGTGCCACGTCATCTACTTCACAGTCAACATGCTGATGTCAGCGTTGACTTTTTGACCAGTTGACCTTTGACTTTTTACCTGTTTGGGCTTCTGATCAGAACGCGATAACTTTCGCATACAGAGCCCGTTTGACAAAGTAAATATACCGCCAGAATCGGGAAGACGAGGCAAACACAATGGAGTTGGTTTCATCGAATTATGAGCACTTTCATTTTTGAGCATTTTTCAAGCCCTATCAGGCTTCTGGATCCGATTTCGGATCACACCTCCCCACAATAAGACCTTTTGGTCCCCAAAAGGTTACTGATCAGTCAACAAGCTCAGAATAGGCCACCCGGCTTTCTCTCTGTCTCTGAACTCTGTCCTATGCACCTGTCTCATCACGATCATCTGTAACACAATCATGATAACTGACAGTATATTGTTAACCATTGCAACCCTGTCACATCTTACTGAAGCTACTATCATCCATGTAGAAAACATTGCTAATGACAGTATTAAGAAGACGACTGCAAATGAACTGATATACTTTAGATATTTGCACGACATGAGCTTATCTTGAAGCAACCTA
>ML782611.1:49893-66654 GCA_009831015.1 Picea engelmannii
GCCCCTCTCCTCCTTTATGCGCATAAAACCATACAATATAATTAATATTATGGGTTTTATAACATAAAAAATAATGTGGCGCATTGGTTATAGGACTATTGTGAAGGCGCTTAGGCTTAGTGGTTGGTCATGGGTTCAAAACCCAGGGACCCCAAAACTTTTTTTGAAACATACCACATTGACTGATGACTTGGTGCCACGTGGCATTTTCCCATTCGACGGACAAATGCCACTTGTCAACCATTGACTGGTCCAGTTGCCTGCCACATGTCTGCCCTGTCAGCAAACCTGCCCAATCACCATCATCCAGAGAGTGCCACGTCATCTACTGCACAATCAACATGCTGATGTCAGTGTTGACTTTTTGACCAATTGACCTTTGACTTTTTACCTGTTTGGGCTTCCGATCAGAACGCGATAACTTTCGCATAATGAGCCCGTTTGACAAAGTAAATATACCTCCGGAATCGGGAAGATGAGGCGGACAGAATGGCGTTGGTTTCATCGAATTATGAGCACTTTCATTTTTGAGCATTTTTCAAGCCCTATCAGGCTTCTGGATCCGATTTCGGATCAACTATGTGTGCCACGACCAAAAATGGATTACCATCGAGGCGATATCGGTGACCCTAGGGGGAATGATATGTAGATGGATGGAGATGAAATTGAAACCCCTAGAAGTCAGATCTAAGTGGAGTGAGATGTGTGGAAAGAGATGCCTTGTAAGTCAAGTGATTGTTCCCCCAGAGGTGTAGTACTTCTCTAAATGATTGTACCTACCCGAGACACAAAGAAAGACACCTTGCAATGATATATGTTAGTATGGATTGGAAATTTAATCTTTTTGTCACTAATTTGCAGTAGTAGATGACAATTTATATTAGAAAATGAATCATCTGAATCAACATATAAATATTTAAACTAGTTAATCAAATCAACATTAAAATTAGCAATAAATATGGGCTGAAAAATGGCACTTAAGAGGCATGAGAAGATGACTGTTGTAAACATGTATTTTCTGCAGAAAATTGCAGCCTTATGGATGTATCTTTCAATCACTTATATCAGCAAGCTATACCATCAAAATATGCCATCAATTAGTCCAAAATATGTGCCCTAGTTAGTAGAGTTAGTGAGCAAAATTTAAGAGCTACTATAGGGTTAGTTTAGGAGTTAGGAGAGAGTTAGCAGCTAGGGTTATGCATCCCTAATGGATGTAGATTAAAGTTTGTAGAAAAAATCAAATTAGTGGAAGAGAGGGGATTCCATAGTAGGGGAAGAGTCCTCACAATGTGGCAAACCAACTCCAAGCAAGATATCTTTTGAAAGACAAAATTTCATGTTTTCCAAGGCAATGCTTTTATATCTCCAATGCAAAAAATAAATGACTAGTGCCTTAAAAATTGGGTTAATGGAGTCAAGTAAATGAACTAGAGATGATACTTCCTTGGGGGTGTAAATCCTCTTACTTCCCAAGGAAAATATCTCTATTTAGGGTTTGAGAATGAGGCGTGTAAATCCTCTTACTTCCTCAAACAAACCCTTGCAACATCAATGAACTTCAGGAAATAAATGATGGAGACTAGAGTGGGGGTGTAAATACTCTTACTTCCCACTTATCTCCTAGCAGAACAATCATTGACTTGAAACAATGATAGCATAACAGTAAAATACCATACCAAAATCAAGAAAGATGCTAAGACAATCCACCATAAAAGCTAGAAACCATTCATCCAAGGCTAGCGCCTCACTCCTCCATCAACAATTCATCAAGATAGCCATAAAAAAGTGCACAAGAGACAAAAGAAGCCAAGTGTAGCGAATATTTCAGATCAAGTCTTCTCACAAGAGGGAGAGTTATATCCAAATGAGATCTTATGATCTCTTATTTATACAAAATTTCACCAAGGTGACTTGTCAACATATTAAGGGGTAAACCACAAGACTAGGGGTCAACAACCCTAATATTTCCCCCTTTAACAAAGTAATATTAAACAATTCATTTAAAATTTCACTTTTACACAAATAAAACCCTAATTTTACATGGACGTCACCCCTTTAGGGGATGTTTTTCCACTTGGGACATGTCGTTGGTGTTGGATAAGATATGGTAGGCCTCCAAAGGCCACATGTAAATAATATATGCAATATCCTCATGGAAAAGGCCTCATCCTTCTCAAAACATCCATGTGTCAATAAGTTTCAACACCACCACCAAACCCTAGCCCCCAAGTATGATGTTAAGCTAAAAAAGAAGATGTTTTTCCCTTCCTAGGAAAATCGTTTGGCATGTGAGGGCTAGGCTAGGTCTTCCACATCATCTTCTAGGTATTCAATTCTTCATCTTTGTGATATGGCATGTGGACCCTTGACATCTAATATGTGGGCTTGCATCCCCATGGAAGCCCAAGCTAGTCTTGTTCTCCCAAAATTTTCCACCAACTAGGTACTATAAAGACAAATGAGCATGCCTTCCAAGGATCTAAAGTCATAACATCATGATAAGTGATTCCAATCAATAAATGAGCCACCTAAGCATGTGCACCAAATATCACCATCTCAAACAATTAATTTCTCAAAGACACTATGTGACTCGTCAATCTTGAATATGGGAGGGTCGACGAGGTGTCCTAATATTGGGTAGATCTTTCCCTAGGTCAAGGAGTGTTTCCAAGAGATCCCTCTCTAATCCATGTAAAGTGGGTGAAGTGGTTGGGGTCAATACTCAATGGGCATAGGGATCATGACATATAAGGGGTCATAGTGTCTCATTCATGGGTGCCTTTGTAGAGGGTGTGTGGTACCTTCGTCTGCAATGCACTTTCTCCAAACCCACTATTTTTCATTCTTTTATTCTTTCATAATTTTAAGGAGAGGTTGAAGGTCATATCCCTGGTGTGGTTACCATATAATATAAATGTCACCCATAAACACCTAGTGGAAATGATAAGGTTGGCTCATGATGAGACCCCCTTTCTCTCATCCATGCAACTAAGAGACATTACCCTGGTTTAATGACCAGATGATGGCAATGTCATACCACTAGATATTCATGGATGTGATATATAGGCTCATGATGAGACCTCATATCCTTCAAATAACCCTTTAAGCACTCTTTATCATATTTTGGGTCACATTTTACTCAAAGATAAGTGTTTCATTGATTTCTTGGGTGATCCATGAGCGAAGCGTCTTGAAGGTTCATACAAGGATTTTATCTTTTACCCAACTTCAATCCCTCTAGGCCTTCATCCCCTTCTTGGGTCAGTACACCCTAAAATCCCAAGAGATAAGGAAATGGAGGGGAACAATGATGGAAAGTGGTAAGTATGGTTGGGAATGGTATGATGGCTCTTTAAGGGAGTTCCTAGTAGCAAACCCATTCCCAAGGAAGACCACTTACTAGGGCACAATGTCAACAACCAAGGTGAAGCAGGGAAAAAGGCATAACGTCCAAGCATATATCATGAAATCTAGAGCAATCTGAAATACAACATAATCAAATGGATTAAATATTGAAATGAGGCTCACCATAATATTGACTTGTACCTCATGGAGCAAGGCCCACCTCCTTCCAGAAGCCAGTTGGTGTGGTGGATTCCATCTGGAAATATGTGACCATCTATGGTGGTGAGAGGAGTTTCCAAATGTGCAAAGGGTAATGCTAGTCATGTAGTCTCCGAACACTCCATATCTACAACCTGAGGGCCTTGATACATAATCTCCTTAGTTATCCACAAAATGGGGATAACATTTCTGAGGTTAGCATGAAACACTTGGTGATAAATCCAAGGTTGACATGTAACACTTCACTCAACTAGTCTAACTGAACGGTAACTCAGAGTTGAGTGGAGAGTATGTGTCACCCTTATCTAGGGGAGAATATCCTCAATGAGGGGAAAATATCTCAGACTAAGGGACCCTCAACATATCCAAATAAACTTAGGAAAATAAAATGAAAGGAAAATCCTAGGTGTGTGTAATATCTCCAACACATTATGCTTGAGAAAGTCACTAGTAGATCATAGTATAGATTTCAATTTTCGCAAGTGTGATTTCAATTCCTGCAAGAGTGATTTCAATTTGCATAAGTGTGATTTCAATTCCCTCAAGTGTGATTTCAATTTCACAAGTATGAATCCCCTTTCTTGCAAGTGCAATATTTACTTCCCTGCAACTTAGGAAATACATTAGCTTGGTGACTTAATTAAGTATTTTGAACCCTTGATCTGTGACATCCAAAGTACTACAACCCCTTAGAAAAAAAACACTACAACTTGCATATATGGTGCAAGACGGTTCATAAATAAGATACAACCTCGGATTGACAGTTAAATATACACTTTTCGGTTGCTCGCTAATTAATTAGAAAGTAATTGAAATTTCTATCCTTTTGGGTGTCGTTGTTGGGGAACTGTCAAAAGAAGTTAGTTGTTGTTTAGATGTGTGGATTTCTTTCATTACAGTAGATTAAATGTTACGATTTATTTTCAGCAATTTGTAGGATGTTTTTCTAATCTTTTCTATGTCCAAATCTAGAGATCAACAAGGTATATTTATTATCTCTTCCAAAAACTCCCTAAAAGCTAACAATGTAGGTCAATCAAAAGAAGGAAAGGAGCTCAATCAACCAAATTACTTATCCCCTACAACAAGTTCTCTTTCCAAGAAGAAGCCCAAGGCATCTCCTTAGGAATCAAATATTGTACAAGAGTCTATACACACAAAGGTTCAACTTTCAGAAGAACAAATCAATGAGCAACATCACTCTCGAGAGTTCCTTTTTCCTGAGGAACATTTAGAAAAAAAGGACATCCCTCGGAAATAAATGGCACACGAGATTTTCAAGGAGGAATCCACGACTTTTGGATTTCCAATTAAAGAAATAGACAAGGAGACCAAGATGAAGAACATTCCTCATTCAACCCTACCAAACTTTCATAGGTTATCTAAATAAGATCTTGATACATTCCTCTTTGACTTTGATGTACTTTCCAGAATCTATGACTACGTGAAAAACATCCAGAAACTGAATCTTTTTCCCGCCACACTCAAGAGCACCGCACTACGATGGTTTATGGGTCTTGGAAACGATAGAATCCACTCATGGGATCAAATGACAAAGAAGTTTCTAGATAAGTACCAAGACTACTATAAGGAAAAAGAGAGAAGAAATGAAGTCTTCAAGATGATGCATCATGAATATGAGAGTCCAGAAGATTACGTTGAATGATTCACCTATAACCCGTAGAGGACAAAGAAAGGAGACTTGGCTACTGAGACATGATGTGTCTTGTTCCTAAGAGGAATCTGAGATGATTGTATAGAAATACTCAATATGATGGGCAAGGGAGATGTCTCTTAGTTAGAATATGAAATTATATGTCAACTTTGTTGTAAGTATTCCAAAGGCACATAAAAATGGGGAAAGGGCTAAGAGATATACTGGAAAAAATAGTAAAAATTGTTGGAAATGGAGTCACGAGAGAAGAAATCAGGAACATGTTAGAAGACTTCAAGACCAACATACTTATTTCCCTAAGCTCCCAACTGGATACACTGCAGATGAATAAGAAGAGGGAATACATAGAACAAGCGTTGGCTATATTTTGTCTGAGATGCAGAATGAAGCACCCAAGGAGAGAATTTTCATTGGATCAGATCGAGGTTTGTGAAATATAAAGCAAGGATCAGGCTACTCATAACTGTCCATCCTTACCAGGATTAAAACATATTTACCAGAAAGTTGAAGAACCATTGTTACACATTATTTTGGTCACTCTGGTGGTGTCTCTACAATTATGTGTTCAGGCTCTCATAAGGACCTTTTACCTGAGAAAAGTGACTATTGTCTTCTTCCATAAAACATATTTTTAAGATGGGTTTGGAGGATGACTATGTTGTAGGGTGCGAGAATCTTGATTCTCGCAGACAACCCTATACCTAGCCCGCGAGGTGTTCACAGTCTGCTCTATATGTAGGGTGCGAACCTGTTTTAAAGCTTAAAAGGAAGAGGAAGTTACGAAGGTTCTAGAAGAGGATCTTCTAGAAAATGAGTTGGCATTCACATGGTTGGCATCCTACTGACTTCTCAGATTTAGTGGGATCATCCTCATCCCTTTAACCATCTCTCCTTATCCTATATAATGAAGGGTTTCTCAAGGAAGAGGTTAAGCAATATTGAATGGAGAATTGATGAAAGAATTGTGTGAGGAACCCTGTTTGAATTGAAGCTTGAGGCCTCCATTTGTCTATCAATCCATACTGGATCTTCTTCATGCAAGTGTAGAGAAAGTGTGTGTGTTGGAACCAAGGACCCATGAAAGGAATCTTGTGACATCAAGGCGATCTGGTTGTATCTTCTACTTTCATTTAATACAATACAGTGGCATGTCCCTTTCCCATAAAATCACTTTTATTTTATTGCATAACTCCTTGATCATATGCATAGGTTGTCATTGAATATACTTCGCTATATTCACTTTGGTTGGTTTGTGTTGTCTTGGACCTAATCTCACAAGAGCACCAGAACGAAGTAGGAACAACAAAGACTTAAGGAAGTGATATAAAGGTATGCCACTCATTCCTTCTTGGTAGTAGATTCGATGATTACAACTTAGGGAAAGAGTCATGTCCTGTCCTATTTTGTTCTAAATCCAGGTAGATCTAGGGAGATCTGTTAGTGTCTGCATAGACTGATTTATCCAGTAACAAAATTGGCGACTCCACTAGGGACACAACTCATTTTTGTTGTCTTTTGTTGGACATTTGCTCTTGGTCTACCTGTTTCATTGCCAACCAGTCTCTGAGTCTGTAGGAGACCCTTATAGACTCTCTGGATCTAGAGGTTCACTAAAAAATTTTGTCCCTTTTCCAAATTTTCATAATTTACAACCCTTCTCGCACAATACCTTTTTATAGCCTGCGAGAATCATTCATTATCTCACCCCACTGTTCAGTCCAGTGCGACCTCCTCGCACCCTGCTAGTGTCAAGACTGTGAGAATGCCTCATTCTCGCACTGTACTCCACTACTAGGCTGCGAACCCATTTGTAAAAGTTTTGGATCAGGTCTTCTTGTTCTTTTTGATGCCTAGATTTGTTTGTTCATCTGGGAAGAACTTCTTTTGCCAGTGTTTGACTGTTTCTCGACTTCAAATCTTGCGGTCGATTAGTTTGTGGAGATCGAAAACTCTTCTTAATCATTTTTCCCAGTTTTTACTTCTCGACCTTTTACCAACGAGGGTATAATCTCGGATTTTGAGATCTAAGTGCTTGTTTGGTCAAAAGTCTTTGATTAGATTAAAAGTTGGGATTATTATTTCGTTAGATTGCTTGCTGCTTGGAAAAGTTCTTTGTCCATATACATTTGAACAAACTTTTTCTTGTCGATTTTCATTTTTATCTCCATTGAAAGATTTGATTTGGGCATTTATTGAGTATTGTATTTTCATTGGTTGCTTATCTTTTCTTAGTTCCATCCGGATTTTTGGTTTCTAAAAAGTTTTTTTTTTTTGTTCTTTTAAGCAATCATTCAAAAAATATTAGAGTTAAAACATTGAAAGAGAACGAATAGCGAATTTACGTTGTCCATGATTGTTTGGTACTACATTTGAAAAGAGAATTGTACATCGTAGTTTGCATTGCTCCAGAAAAACTTATTTTCTCCCTGCTGTAGATAGAATTCATTGAACAAAATTTTGTATCATTCATTTCTATTTATGCAATGTTGGGTATAAGTCTTACACAACACCGGTTTCATTTCCGTCTCCCTCTAGAGTAACAACAACCTTTAATAATATCGCACAATTTTTAAAATTCAACTAGTAACTTTTTCTAGGGCTCTTTTGCACCAACATTAGCTAGGCTAGAACTTTGGAATAGGCAGTGAGACACACTCTCCAAAGAACAAAACATACAATAGTATCTTGTGATAGGGAGTGTCTAATTCCATTTGCAACATTTTGTCCTGGGAAGCCCTTCTCACACAAGGGTCAAACCTGAGGTCGCATTGAGATTGACAGAGTTACTCGCCCTGCTTTGTTGATCTCGGTGTAGATATTGCACGTATTATGGGGGTCGCTTGAAGGTATACCCATAATGATGAGTGGAAGCCTCTCAAGCTGATTTTGGGCTAGATACCCTGCCCTTGCATGTGGATCGGACTTTCGACTATTTCCCCAGGCATTATTGTTGTTTGTGGTAACCTTAGTAGCCTATCTTCTTAGAGTCTTACACAAGGTGACTGTGGAGGGGTAAGTCTTCACGGTACCTGGAATCGACGTTGGCCAGACTCACTTGGGCTCCTTGGAGGGTATACCCACGATTATGTGTGGGAGCTTGCACCAGGGTGTAAGTCCGTTAAGCAGGTCATCAACGTAAATTTTCCACCCTCGCCCAACCCCTTCCTATCTCGACATCGTGATGTTGGATTTCATAACCAACTAGTGACTTCGGAATTGGAAGGTCTTGTTTTCTTGGTTTTGGTTCCTAGATTTTACTAGCATGTGTTGTTTATTCACTTAAGTTGGCCATAGAATTTCTTTTGTAAGATTTTAACTCAATCACAATTGACCCTCCACACCATTCACATAGAATGCAAGGACTACCCCCAGAAGATCTTTAAGGTTCTCAACCCTTGCCTACCAACTCACCAGAGGGCTCTCCTCAACAGAGTGAAGTCCAAGATGTTGCCACTCCACAAGTGGAAAGAAATAACTCTTTAGAACGGTTCTGAATTACCAATTCTTGAGAGGACTTTCGACTTCCTCCTGACTCTGTGAGATGTATTGTTCGAGTGAATTCTTCCAGAGAAATAGTTGTTAAGTCTTATGGGTTACCAACTGGACCTTTCACAGGACCTGAGGATCAAGATCCTTTTTGGACTACTGACATTTTTAGACGAGATCTCTTTGGCTCAGGAGTAGGGGTTGATATCACTGTCACACCTGAGCCGCCCGAAACATCCGATTCAGATGCAATACCTTTTACTACTGCCTATTATTTTCCTGGTTCAGACACTCTGCCAACTGACCACATCTTGACTATTCCCTTACAAACGGTCCATTACACAATAGTACCAGATACTATGATTCCTCACACCAGGATTACGGTGGCTAGCCAAGCTCCCATTGGCACACCGCTTTCGCCTAGATTCACCCCAACACTTCCCCCCAGATATCATGCGTTGAATGCTTCTATTCCTGCTCCTACACAAATCCCATCCGAGACTCCTAGAATTTCCACTCCTTCTGGGCACCATCTCATTCCTGGTTTCATTCTGAAACTTCCTCAACCCCCTTTCAGAGGGCCTCTTCCATCCCCTATCAGAGGCACCGACCCTAGTGGCACTATCTCGTCTTTCACACCTAATTACTAGATTCCTGTTGGTGGACAATTTCACCAAGGAGGCCAAACCCAATTCCCTTTTGCAGGACAAATCCCAATTGGGATGCAACCCTTGATTGGAGGGAAACCCCCACCTACCCCACCCTATGGACAAAACATATCTCCATCCTTTTCCCAGTATTGGAACCATCTTATCCAAAACAATCCTTACTCGACTGGGGGGCAACAACCTCAAGCTAGCTCCTTCATACCCCCTAGTATGGCCTAACCATATCCAGGTATGTCCAATCCTATTTAGGGCTCGAATTATCAACCCCACGCCCCGGTTCAACGGAACAACCCCAACCAATACAACCCTATAAATTACCTGCCTCCACACCAACAACCAAATTTGCCTGGATCTTCACATTATACGCAAACTGCTTATGGTCCTACTGGTATACCTACTGGGCTCCCTCCCCAAAGTCACCAGTACCCACACGTGAATAGACAGTTACCCTTCTTAGCCACCTTGGACCTCCCTGATCTATCAATAATTTTAAATGATCTGATCCATCACTCTCCTCAATGGCCTGCGATACCGGCCAAACTACCATCGAACATCCCTAAATTCGATGATAAACGAGGAGAGGACCTAAAAAATCATGTAATGAATTTTCACCTTTGGTGTTCATCCAACTCTTTGATGGATGACTCTATTCGTTTACACCTTTTTCAACGAACTCTCACAGGTTCCGCCGTGAAGTGGTATATAGAATTACCACGAGGCTTCTTCACTGACTTTAACACCCTCGCTATGGCTTTCCTCACTCACTACCAGTTATTGATTCGTTACGAAACAAGAACCGAAATTTTGAGTTCTTTCAAACAAACCAAAGCCACTCATATCTCTAATCACATTCATGAGTGGCGACAGAGACGATGTCTCATCAAACTCAAACTTCCTGACCAGTTACTGGCAGAGTGGTTCATGAAATCATTCATGAATGGCATCGCTCATGACATCTCCATTGGTGGAGTTGTCACAGAAGAACAGGCGATCAATCTTTCTCAATACCTCGACCTCGTTTACTCACAAACATGTACTCTTTACGATTTACTCCCTGACGCACCTCGTCCTTCTAATACTGCCACTTCAACTACTCCTGCTGCTTCTCATGCAACTGACAATGTGATTGGCACTTTCCATGCCCAACCCCCTTCCACACAAGCCTCTAGCCACAACCCCAAATCCGTTTTTTCTAATGTTCAAAATGCTTCGTCTCCTACCCCTCCCGCCGACAAGACTTCTGAGGTGAACTCTGTTGAATCTACCCTCCCTGGAAAGAATAAATCAAAAAAAGGGAAGGGTAAGAACAAGGAGGATAAAAGTAATCCACAATCTGAGAAGACCAGAACACAACTCGTTGACGATAAAGATAAGCGGAAACCCTGATACCCTTGTCTTATCTGTGGTGATGATCACTACACTAAGGATTGTCCAAGACGAGCCAAGGTTACTAAGTTCCTTCAAGGGACCCCGAAACCTCCTACTTCGGTCGTGTTGTCACAACCCTTCCCTTCTCAACAATAGGCCCAATTGGTCATTCATGACCAACCCTCCCCCTCCACTACATCCTATGTATTAATGTGTACAAGTGATTCAAAGAAGAATGACATCACACTTACCACTCGAGCCAAATATTATTCTTCCTCCAAAGAGAAGGTTGATGAAATACCGCCTTCATTGGGCCAACCATATCCCACGACTCCACCCACCAACGGTCCTCTTCATATCAAACGACTAAGCCCAGATACAGTTCTTTTCCCTCCCCCAAAGGGTGTTGTCTGAAAATTTACTTTCAATCCTCATGTGCGTGCTGCCCATAACTATAGTATTGTCGAAGATTTGTCCCAAGCACTGTCCGCGATGTCAGCCCTCGAAGTCCTTCATAGTTTTACTACACAACAGAAGGCACTATTGAAATCTATTGGTGGAATCGACCCTACCGATACAAATTTAATAATTTTTGAGTTGGAAGATCACATTCCAAGGTTACCCCCTCAACTCGCATTCCAAATACAAGTTATTGTCTCCGACAAGAACATTTGTAGAACAGTTATTGATGAGGATGCCTCAACATGTGTCATGTATATTACCTACTGGAAATCCATCGACTCTCCTCTCTTAATCGAATCCCACAACACACTCAAAGATTTCAATGGATTTGGTTTTAAGCCTTACATTGTCCTCCCTTCGTTGCCTATTACTTTAGAAGGAAAAATGGTCAACGTTGAGGTGGAGGTATTTGATGCTCCTCTCGATCACAACCTTCTACTTGGCCATAGCTGGATCGATTCTATGCATGTAGTTGTGTCCACTCTTTTCCGTGTCTTACGTTTCCCACATCAAGGAAAAGTAATTATGGTCGACCAATTGGCCTTCTTTAACTCTAATGCATGTACCAACAACGTACCTTTCATTGCAAAAAAACCCCCTGGATATGAGAATGTTAGCGTCGGTCTTCTTAAAGACTCCTATTTTATGGGTACTTTCCCCATTCCACCACCTGATGTTCCACATCCGTTAGTCGCCTCGATCAATAAGATTTCCACCTCTGTTCGAGAAACCCCTGCGTCTTATGACCCGTGGAAGTACCCAACCCCGGTGATCATCTTCGCTATGGCAACCAAATGGCTTTGAGTCCGGTCGAATCTGCTTATCAAGACATTCAATCGACAACCCCTTCTACCCCCTCTCTTGATGATTTATCTCCAGATCTATTTTGTGTCATTTTTCCTTACATATGAGATGATTATGTCTATTATGTCCATGGAAGATACCCCTTGGGACGATGGACATCATCATTCCATTCTCTTCCTGGAACCACACACCATTGAGAGTTACCAACGGATCTTGACCCCATCGACCGTTGTCGTCATTTCTACCATTCCCAAGTCTACACATGATATGTTCTACGAAGGGAACTTAAGTAATATCTCACCCACCATCCCCCTTGACATATCCATCAAACCTGGAGTTGTCGAAAATGTGCATATCGGAGCTTCGTGTTCCCATGACGAAGTTGTCACCTACAAGTCTATTTTCCAATAATTTCGTGACGTCTTCGCATGGATCTATGAAGAAATGTCGGGTATTGACCTCGACATTGTTGTACACGAGATTAAGACATACCCGGGAGCTAAACCTGTCCGACAATGACTTCGTCTGGTCCACCCATGTAAAGCATCCGCTATCAAGCTTGAATTTGAGAAACTTCTCAAAGCTAGCTTTATTTACCCTGTGGTTCTAACTGATTGGGTTTCCAATATTGTTCCGGTTAACAAGAAACAAGGTACGATTCACGTGTGTGTTGATTATAGGGACATTATCAAAGCTTGTCCTAAAGACAATTTTCCTACCCCCTTCATTGACTAGATCATCGATGATTGTGTCGGAAGTGAAATCTTCTCTCTGATGGATGGTTTCTCCAGATATAATCAAATCAATATCGTACCCGCAGACCAACCCAAGACCGCCTCTATTTGTCCTTGGGGCACTTTCACCTATCAGAAACTACTCTTCGGTTTAAAGAATGTCGACGCAAATTTTCAACGTGCTATGTCTTATGACTTTCATGATATAAAGCACATTGTGCAGCCATATCTTGATGACTTACCGACTCATTCCATACGTCGTGTAGATCATCCAACACACCTCCGAGCCATTTTCCTTCGATGTCAGTTTTACCGTATATGCTTAAATCCCCACAAATGTGTTTTTTGTGTAGAATCCGACCGACTTCTACACTTTATTGTTTCACGTCAAGGGATCAGGGTAGATCCTTTGAAGGTCGAGGTGATTCTCAATCTCCCTCCTCCTTCCTCACTTCGCCAGCTACAAAGTTTGCAGAGGAAGGCAAACTTTCTATGTCGTTTCATCCCAAACTATGCTAAGTTAACTCTTGGATTTACTCAACTACTCAAGAAAGGTTCTGAGTTTGTATGGGATACCACTGCCAACAAAGCTTTCGACGCTTTAAAACTGACTTTAACCCATACCCCACTACTTCTCCCACCCGATTACAGTCGAGATTATTTCCTATATCTCACAGCCTCAGACTCTACCATTGCTATGGTTCTAGTCCAGGAGGATGATTCTCATGAAGAAAATGTTATTTATTATTTGAGTCGGAGTCTCATGACTACCGAAACCAAGTATTTACATGTTGAAAAACTGGCCTTGGCCTCCGTCCAAGTTGTTCAATGTTTCTGGCACTATATCCTTTTACGCAAAACTACTGTGATTTCCAACTGCAACCCTATGCAGCACATTCTTACACGCCAATTGCTAGGGGGAAAATACTCCAAATGGATCGTAATACTCCAAGAGTTTGACTTAGAATTCGAATGCACTAAGTCCAAGAAATCCTTGGTGTTTTCCGAATTGATATGCGACCTTCCCTGTTCTGAGACGAAAAATGTAGCTGAGGATTCATTACCCGATGAATCCCTTTTTCTGATCAGTTCCGATGACCTTTGGTATGGGGATATCATCATATATCTCCAAACCCAGACTTTCTGGCCCGATTTGTCTAGCACTGACCGTCGTCGCATATGCTACCAAGGCCATTAGTATATTATCCTCGGTGATACTCTTTATCATCAGGGGATTGACTTCATTTTTCGACGCTGCCTCACCTTTGACGAAGCCGAGAAATCCCTGAATGACTGCCATTCTAGAGCATGTGGTGGTCACATGTCTGGGTATGGTACTGCCCAAAATATCTTACGAGATGGGTATTTTTGGCCTTCTTTATTCAACGATGGTATTATTTCTGTCCAAAAATGCCACATTTTCCAAACCTACAACAACAAAATACAATTGTTGTGCTACTTATATGTTTAGTATAATGCACTCATTAATTATCAATTCGTGATTCGTAATCGACAGAGTTACAAGACACCAGTAAGAAAGGTAATTTCTAATGTCATGGGTATAGAATTAAACTAGATTATGCATGCTGGAAACAAATCAAAATAACAAACTGCAATGCACTTTGGTTGTCTTTCACAGAGAGGCTATCCACTCCATTATGGCACATGAAAGTATGAGATGGAATTGGTTTGAAAAATCAACTCTGCTATCTGACCCATAAAACTAACTATGCAATCCACACTTCTGAAAGGAAATCACACATCAATCATTCAAGCATAGAATGGGTAGTTCAACAGTCAATATGTTGGTTCTGCTGTGGTTCACAATGAACTTTTCTAGTTCTTATCCAAATAGTTTTGACTATTGCTGCCAACATCTATGGTCACTCAAGGAAATCAAATTCATGAGAATAGAAACAGGGCATATGAAAAAATAGAGCAAATAAAGATCTCTAAACAATTATATAATGGAAATCCTAGTCTAATCTATACTACTATCATCTAACAGAGTTAAAGCTTTAGCTGATTTAATGTTTACACTACTATAAAGCAAATGATAATGCTAATCTACGAAGAGGCTGACCTTTGTTGGGCGGTGGGCCCTTGCCACTTCAACAGGTCAGCTACTGAAGTCTATAGGAGGCTTGTCTTCAAAACACACATTACTCTCACTCACATTTCAAAACATAAAATCAAACTTTCGTTAACAACTCAATTCATACTTAATCATAGATAATCAAAATATGGAGATAAATGCCATTCTATTGATCTTCACTCAGAATATGTTTTGTACTATCACACGCTACTTCACATACTGGTAATATGCTAACTCTCCTACACTTCCACCATCCTTGCCACGACTATTTAATAGTCTTAATCATGAAACACAAGGAGGTGAAGTGATTTGCAAATCAATCAGTTGTTAAGTTCAATCATTCAGTTACATCTTTAGCTTCATCCCCATGACACGAAGTGCATGAGGATGAGGCAATCAACAAACTATTCTTATCATAGCCTTGCTAAAGAAAATAGACGTCCACCAATTGGCTTAGGCGAGATCTGGAACTTAATTTAGTGTATTAGGCTCTTCCATATTAGTACCCGATCGTAATAGGTAGATGGTACCAGATCATGAGAGTGCGCAAAAGGTGGTACCTAATCATGACAGTGCATGGCCATTGGTACCAGATCATAACAGTGCGTGGCCGTTGGTACCGAATCGCAACATATAGATGGTACCAGATGCGTTTGGTACTGGATTCAGACAACAACAGTCTTGGTGTGTAGGTACCAGATAGCTGAGCTGGTATAGGAACGCTGGATATCTAGAGGTCAAAGATTTAGATATGACAAATTGAAGCATTAATACATGAAATATTTAATTCCCTAACTCTATAAACCACAAAATGCATGAATTAACCATACTTTACCTTATGACCTTATTACTGGCAAATGGTAGCGTTCTTGTCATTCACTCAAGCTTTAGGTAGGCCGAAAAGGTATAGGTGAAGAGTATAATAGAGTAATGGGATGTCAATTTCGGGTCTCAACATTCCCCCATGCCAAAATCATTGCATGTCCTCATGCAACTGAAAACAAACCCAATTTTTTTCAAAACTTGAGACTGTGTTCTTTACTTTGGTGGATCACTGATGTTGATGACTGAAGCCTCTTCTTTTAGCTCCCTTTTGATGACCCTAACGTATTGTAGGAGTCGTAATACCTTCTTGAGCTTGTTAGAAGTCTCTTCATGGTCATCTTGAAGTTGTTGGCTGGTTGCTTTCAATTTCTCATTTCCCTTTTTGATATACATGTCCAAGAGTTGATATTCCTTTACTTCTTGTTGGAGTTCTTGATTTTGTTTTTGTAGTTCCTCAATACTTTTCTTCATTTGTTCTTTTGTCAAGGTATTTTTTGACTTCATCATCACTAGCTGGATACACTCCCTTTCCTCAACTTCCTCCCTCATCCCACATAAAGTAATAGTGGCTTGCTCCTCAGTCAAACTAGGGATGTCATCTTGGATTGATAAATCCTCAGAAGGGGAGGTAAGGTCGATTGGATCTTCCTGTGTATGAGGACTGGCTATTGTTTTTCCCTTCTTTTCCATTCTCCTCATGGTTCTTTTACAAGGAGGTACTAGATCAGGGATTCTCACAGTCTTCCTTTTCTTCTTTTCTAATTGTGAAATGGTGACAGGGGGTTGTGCCACCGACTGTTTACTTTTAGTTCCTGAGCTATGCTTCCCTTTCTTCATCATTTTTGTCTAATGGCCCTCTTTCTCAACTGCCACCGTTGAAGTCTCCTCAACTAATTTGTTTTTACCTTTTGAATCAGAGCTTTTAAAAGTTTTATTGACTGTGGAAGAGGACCCTGCTTTTTCATGTTGGCTCACTGCCCTAGATGATGGTGGAGTTGTCTTATCCTTCTTGCTCTTTTTCTCTTGGGGTTCCTTACTTTTCTTTGGAGCATGCTGGGTTTCCTCCACAGGTTTGTT
>ML782611.1:74841-115897 GCA_009831015.1 Picea engelmannii
TTTAAAACTTCTATGCAATCATCTCTGAGACCTTTCAAGAATACAGTTCTTACTACAGCTGGGTCTGTGGTGAATAGTTTTGACTTTTGATAGTTGTATAAGAACCTTTCTAAGTAGTCTTCAGGGATTTCATCTTCTGTTTGCTGCATTTTAAAAATATCGTTTTTAACATTACCCTTACAATAGTCTTGGTATTTTCATAAAAATGTGTCTTTCATTTGATCCTAAGAAAGGATTGTATTTTCTCCTAAGCTCATGAATCATCTTAAGGCCGAATCTTTCATTGTAGCAGGAAAAAGCTTAAGTTTTTGGGCATCATCTGAGTAGTTATAGCTTCTACATAATATGTCAAATTCGAATAAAAATAAATCTGGATCTTCAGTTGACATACCTCTGAAAGTGGGTAACGATGAGAGTGGAATATTCTTCATGCTAATGTTTCTGGAAATATCCAAGATTGGAAACCCAAAGGTCTCAGTCTCTGTGGCTGCATTTCCTTCTTCTTTTGCCATTCTATTGATGGATGGTTCAGAAACTGGATTTTCTGTGTCTCCTAAATGTTCAATAGACTCATGTTCTGCCTGTCCCAATACTGATTCTTCCATTTTAGGTTCTCCTTTTGGAGCCTCGCTGGCTCCCCTTGAATTTTCTATTGGTGGAATTTTTCCCGCACCAGTGTTAGTTGGATTAGTTGGGGGGGGTTGTTTTTGAATCTTTGGAGCTTACAAATCTACCCTTGTTATCTCTATATCTATGCATAAAATGGAAATTTGATTCTTTAATTGAATTGAAATCCTAATTCTATCTAGAAGGTAAGAAGGCAACTTGGCTTCGGAGAACCCCACTTTAGTGGCCGCGTGGCTCTTCACTCACATCTTAAACATTTTATCCTCCTCCCTCAAGTAGCCTTTTAAAAACATTAAAATTTATGCAAACAATCTAAGCTAAAAATCACTTCCTACTATTTGCAACTCCCCGACAACGACACCAAAATGTTGTGCTGCTTATATGTTTAGTATAATGCACTCATTAATTATCAATCCCGGATTTGTAATCAACATAGTTACAAGACACCCGTAAGAAAGGTAATTTCTAATGTCACGAGTATAGAATTAAACTAGAATATGCATGCTGGAAACAAATCAAAATAACAAACTGCAATGCACTTTGGTTGTCTTTCACAGAGAGGCTATCCACTCCTTTATGGAACATGCAAGTATGAGATGGAATTGGTTTGACAGATCAACTCTGCTATCTGACCCATAAAACTAACTATGCAATCCACACTTCTGAAAGGAAATTACACATCAATCATTAAAGCATAGCATGGGTAGTTCAAAAGTCAATATGTTGGTTCTACTGTGGTTCACAATGAACTTCACTAGTTCTTATCCAAATAATTTTGACTATTGCTGCCAACATCTATGATAACTCAAGGAAATCAAAGTCATGAGAATATAAACATGGCATATGCAAAAACAGAGCAAATAAAGATCTCTAAACAATTATATAATGGAAATCCTAGTCTAAGCTATACTGCTATCATCTAAAAGAGTTAAAGCTTTAGCTAATTTAATGTTTACACTAGTGGAAAGAAAATGCTAAAGCTAATCTACGAAGAGGCTGACCTTTGTTGGGCGGTGGGCCCTTGCTGCTTCAACAGGTCAGCTACTGAAGTCTACAGGAGGCTTGTCTTCAAAACACATATTACTCTCACTCACATTTCAAAACATAAAATCAAACTTTCGTTAACAACTCAATTCATACTTAATCATAGATAATCAGAATATGGAGATAAATGACATTCTATTGATCTTCACTCAGAATATGTTCTGTACTATCACATGCTGCTTCACATATCGGTAATATGCTAACTCTCCTACACTTCCACCATCCTTTCCACGACTATTTAATAGTCTTAATCGTGAAACACAAGGAGGTGAAGTGATTTGCAAATCAATCAATTGTTAAGTTCAATCATTTGGTTACATATTTATCTTCATCCTCTTGACACGAAGTGCATGTGGATGAGGCAATCAACAAACTATTCTTATCATAGCCTTGCTAAAGAAAATAGACTTCTACCAATTGGCTTAGGCGAGATCTGGAACTTAATTTAGTGTATTAGGCTCTTCCATATTAGTACTTGATCGTAATAGGTAGATGGTACTGGATCATGACAGTGTGCAAAAGGTGGTACTAGATCATGATAGTGCGTGGTCGTTGGTACCAGATCATAACAGTGCGTTGTCGTTTGTACTGGATCACAACAGATAGATGGTATCGGATGCGTTTGGTACCAGATTCAGGCAATAGTAGTCTTGGTGCACAGGTACCGGATAGCTGAGCTCGTACATGAACGCTGGATATATAGAGGTCAAAGATTTAGATATGACAAATTGAAGCATTAGTACATGAAATATTTAATTCCCTAACTCTATAAGCCACAAAATGCATGAATTAACCATACTTTACCTTATGACCTTATTACTGGCAAATGGTAGCGTTCTTGTCATTCACTCAAGCTTTAGGTAGGCCAAAAAGGTATAGGTGAAGAGTATAATAGAGTAATGGGGATGTCAATTTCGGGTCTCAACAATGATCACACCCTTCTCCTCTACACCCTGTAGTCTCTGTTGGACCTTTTTCGAAATGGGGTATCAATTTCATGACATGTCACCCTCAC
Source organism: Picea engelmannii (assembly GCA_009831015.1). Classification (NCBI taxonomy): domain Eukaryota; kingdom Viridiplantae; phylum Streptophyta; class Pinopsida; order Pinales; family Pinaceae; genus Picea; species Picea engelmannii. The sequence continues at coordinate 77,528 of ML782611.1, forward strand.
TCAGCCGGGGGGCATGGATACATTATTGTAGCCGTAGATTATTTTATGAAATGGGCCGAGGAGATGCTGACATTCGAAAATACCGGAAAGACTGCAACACTATTCATATTCAATCACATCATTGCTCGGTTTGGTATTCCTTAAGCTATCATTACTGATCACGGTAGCCACTTTAGAAACTTCATGATGTCAGAACTCACTGAAAAGTTGTTTCTTTGCCATGAAAACTCAACACCCTATTACCCACAGGCCAATGGATAGATTGAAGCAATAAACAAAGTCCTCATTACCATGCTTCGACGGATGATAGGGATTCACAAAACGAGTTGGAACACAATGTTTTTTTCAGCATTGTGGGCTTACCGGACATCCGTCAAGTCTTCTACTGGGTTTACACCTTTCTAGTTAGTCTATGGTCTCGAAGCCATTTTTCCGATTGAATGTGAGATACTGTCTCTAAATCTAGCCGTTGAACTTCTCCTGAACACTTCTGCTGAAGAAGAATGTTTGTTGTATCTTATGCAACTAGACAAAACCCGTCGTGATGCCACCCTAGTTATAGAAACCCAAAAGAAACGCATCAAAGCCCAATACGACAAGCATGTCAAGCCACGTGTTTTCACTGAGGGTGATTTGGTTCTCCTTTATGAACAAGATTGAGATTTGCTAGGAGCCGGGAAATTTGAGGCTATGTGGAGAGGCCCTTATATCGTCAGACGGGTGTTGGAAAAAGGAGCCTACAAGTTAGTGGACTATGAGGGTATCCCTTTGAGTGAACCCAGAAATGGGCTTTACTTAAAGAATATTATGCTTAGATCATCTGTGCATGAGTGCTTGTATTTTATTGTATCATACTTTTTGTGTGTTACTTTAGTGTGCTTTTTTGTTATTTGGTTTCTGCCCTCCACCGCTTACCTTGCGTTGTGCTTGGTTTCCAGATTTTGGAGTCTTCACTACCCCATATTGGCTTCACCGATGGTGCTAATCATAGTACTCAAAATTTATCTTCTATTTCATGGGAAATTTATGCACCTACAACCAAACTCATCAGTCTATGAGGTGTTTGCCTCGGTCATGCGACCAATAATATCGTAGAGTATAGCGCCGTCATCGAATTGTTGATTGATGCTATTTCACTTGGTATCTGCCACCTGGTTATACGACTCGATTCACATCTAGTAGTGCTACAATTAAGTAATGTCTATGCTATCCAAAGTCATACTTTATTACGGGTCTATCTATGAATTCGCCTCTTGGAATGTTATTTTATTTATATCGAATACCAGTACATTCCTAGATGTCTAAATACATTGACTGATGCTTTAGCTAATTATGTGTTAGACAAACATCTGAGACATTTATAAAATCAATCACACATCACATGTATTATACAAAACAAAATAAGCTGATAGAAGCCACACACACACACACACACATATATATATATAACGATCAAAAGTTTTACAAAAATTTTATGTCCAGGACCAAAATATCAAAATATATGAATCCCGTGACTTCTACAAAATAGCATCACGGATGACTCTCACGGTAACATACAACTGCTCGGGATACCCTACAGAGCAGTTGAATGAGAGACTCAGACACGCCCACGGTATGGTGCTGATAATGTCTCGAGATCTCTCCAATAGCAATGTCTGGGACATCTGCAGTCAGTCCCTCTAAGTTCTGTTCAACTGCCTTGTAGTCTTCAGCATCCCATCTTGCCATTGGAGCCAATTATCCCCATCTATGAATGGGAGACGTTTTTGGAGGTCGATACGGCCCCACATCTGTGTCATCAAAAGAAATTTCTGATTATGCCTTGAATAGACATAAAAACATTTTATATAATAAAATTTGCAAAAACATTTAAAAAGAACAAAATGTGTACTTCTCACCTAAGTCACCCCACTGAGTGTCCTCAGGCAGGACCAAATCCAGATCTCCTCGAAAATCCAAACTGGCATATGCATAGTCATCAATCATCATCATCTGGGGCCTCAACCAGTCAAAAAATTAATCATTATATTTGATTATAGGCCCTGCTACATGCCGAGCCATGAGGTTACACCACTTCAACATCCTCAGATCCTGTGGGGCCGGTAAACCCCAATATACCTGTAGTCGTAGCAGTGGGATCCTCCCAAGGAAGAAAGACACCAAAATCGACCCGTACCCAAACTACTTCAGGTCGCCGCTTCTACACTTTGTTAGTTGCCTCTTCATACTGCGAAGAACCGCATCTGACCAATTAAAAACCTGAGGCTTTGTGCACTTTATTGCATATTGGAAATATATCTGGAGAGCCATGTGCGGAGCCACACTCCCAGCCATGCGTGCAATGGTAAAAAAGATAGTTTGTAGGGTAAAGTCTTGGACCCCCCAAATGGTGACTTTAACCTTGCTTCTCTCCACCTCAGGAACACAATGTCGGTGAACATACTCACTCATAGGAATTCCAACACCCCTACCTCTGGTCAGAGTCACATGGGATCTACATCGTGACAACCTCGTCAGAAAATAGATATCCTTGATATCTAGTGTCAGTGTGTGGACCCCTACATGAAATAACTATTGATCCACATCCCACATGTGGACCAGGTACTCTGGAAACCTGAGTTGGGCTCTCATGCTTGGGATCCTGAAATTTTTTAAAAGACCACATTCCCGGAGGGCAACAACTGTACGCAGATCATTTTTGGCAATGGCATAATCCTCCTTGTGTTCCCTTTCCCTCCATTCCAACATCGTGATGATCAATACCTGCAATGGAGCCATGAGAAGGAAGTTAGCAACTCTTTCTAACCTCTTGAATAATTTATTATTGAGTAAAAACTTGCAAAAAAATCCATTTTTTGGCTCTCGCAGGTGAAGATTTCACATAGTGCGAGATTCTCGCAGGTGCACTAAATCTCACCTGGAGAATCTTAGGTTCTCACAGGTCTCGAATGGCTCACCTGTGAGAATGCCTGAGTGCATTCACCGACCCTAAAATGGACTCAAACACTTAAAATTACTAATAAAAATCGATTTTAATCGATGAAAAAGTTGAAAAATCAAGAGATTACCTCGTTGGCCAAAACCGTTTGCCGAATGACCACCTGTACCTCCCGCAATCGAGTAAAGAAATTTGGAGAAAAAGAGGTGTGTTGGGCAAGTTTTTGGCAAAGTAACAATGAAATGGTTAAAAAGGGCTTTTCACCCATATTTATTCACTTTTTTACTATTTCTTATTTAATTTTTATATATTATTTTTATTATTTTGTTTAAAAACCTAATACCCTAATATCCTTGTGAGTATGGTTTTTTCGTAGGTAGGTGACTTAGAATCCTGAATGACGGTGTACGAGTATTTTTTCCTTTTTTCATCACATGTATGAATATATTTTTAGGGTTTTGTAGGAAAAACCTCGAGCTCAGTCTTTGTTTGTTCTCGCGCTTGAAAATACATGAGAACATAACCGAGTTTGTCGTCTTTTCGTGCTCGTCATGGTAACACGAAAACAATGAAACTAAGGGAGTGTCCTTTAAGCTCTTTTCGTGCTCCATAAAAATGAAAAGATTGCCAAGCGATCTTGTTTTTTTCACGCTCGCAAAAGTATTTGAAGAAAATGTTCGATGAGCGATAGTTTATCACTTTTTTGGTCTCATCGAACTAATTTACGAAAAAGGAACTGGGAGAGTTCTCTTTAAGTGTTTTTCAGACTCTCAAAACATGAAAAACCTCAAGTTTTCTATCTTCAGACTCGTTAAACAAACATCGAAAGACCCTTTATGGGACCAAACCACTCCTTCCCAGGGTTCGTTAAATGTACTCCGAGGGACTCGTCCAAAGGATGAGCTTACATCAACAAGCATATGTTATCCTCCTCAAGCTTGTGTAAAAATAAAGAGGTACTCGCTAGAAATGGTGGGGGAAATTTTGGGAAAGGGATATACCTTCGTATTTGTATTGGTGGCAGTAAGTGTCACTCTTGAACATGACACTCCTTGTTCGTCATTTGAATATGGGTTGGGAAATCAATTTGTCTCTCGTCTGACTTACTACGAGGTCATATCTTGGGTCATCTTTTAGTCAATGCTGCCAAGACCATTGTTGTGTCATTCATATGTTCAAGAGAAGTCCAAACAAGCCCTCCATTGAGTTGGCCATCTGCAGTTGTCCATTCTTACCATGTCAGCCTTCCTTGTGTCTCTTTCAAATCATATTCGTACTTTGAATTACCCTCAAAATCTGTTACTTATTTTGTGTCATTGATGGGGGATACATCAAGGCCCTCCTGTGACGAGTATTTTTCCATCAAGTGCAACTCATTATCCGGGAATAAGACTTATAAATCATTTAGTACCTTGGAACCTACATGCCTTAATGGTAGGTCTCTTCGCTTTCGACAATGGATTCACATCATTGGTCACTGATTGAGAGATTCCGCCGAATGTTTGACTTCAACTCATTTATTCACATTTGTTCGGATTGTACTTAGGTACCTTGGGAGTCATTGACATCAATGGTGATTTCCATCGCACTTGTTAATGGTTTTCATCAATGACCGGTAATCGAGTGGTTTGTACCATGTTCGACTTCGACACATGTAATCACATGGCTAGATTCGTACTTTTCAGACGACGGGATTGAAGACCCTGGGTCTCATCTTTTTTGGCCCAGGTTGTGCTGGAGTATTTATGATTTGTATTGACACATAGATCCACTTTGTATGTCACGTGTCTATGTCCTAATCTGCGTCTTCTAAACACATAGATCCATAGTGTATTCCTGGTGGCTATGTGGTATTTTGGCGACATGGATCCACAGTGTATGATTGGTGGCCATGAACTACATTTATCATTTCATTCATTTGTGGTATGAGCATGGGAATTCCTACCTCAGAATTGGTATTATATTTTGCAGATGCTTGATTGTTTGCAGGTTTCTGATTAGGTGTGATCCTTGTTTCTAACACACACACGCATTTTACAAAGTATTTCGGTTGTCACAAGTTCCAACCTCATACTTTGGGGGGAATTCTGTTACACATTATTTTGGTCACTCTGGTGGTGTCTCTATAGTTATGTGTTCAGGCTCTCATAAGGACCTTTTGCCTAAGAAAAGTGACTGTTGTCTTCTTCCATAAAACATATTTTTAAGATGAGTTCATAGGCTGACTATGTTGTAGGGTGCAAGAATCTTGATTCTTGCAGGAAACCCTATACCTAGCCTGTGAGGTGTTCGCAGTCTGCTCTATATGTAGGGTGCAAACCTATTTTAAATATTAAAAGGAAGAGGAAGTTACAAAGGTTCTATAAGAGGATCTTCTAGAAAATGAGTTGTCATTCGCATGGTTGGCATCCTACTGACTTCTCAGATTTAGCGGGATCATCCTCATCCCTTTAACCATCTCTCCTTCTCCTATATAATGAAGGGTTTCTCAAGGAAGAGGTTAAGCAAGATTGAATGGAGAATTGATGAAAGAATTGTGTGAGGAACCCTGTTTGAATTGAAGCTTGAGGCCTCAATTTGTCTATCAAGCCATACTAGATCTTCTTCATGCAAGTGTAGAGAAAGTGTGTGTGTTGGAACCAAGGACCCCTGAAAGGAAGCTTGCAACATCAAGGTGATCTGGTTGTATCTTCTACTTTTATTTAATACAATACAGTGGCATGTCCCTTTCCCATAAAATCACTTTTATTTTATTGCATAACTCCTTGATCATATGCATAGGTTGTCATTGAATATACTTCACTATCTTCACTTTGGTTGGTTTGTGTTGTCTTGGACCTGATCTCACAAGAGCACCAGAGCGAAGTAGGAACATCAAAGGATTAAGGAAGCGATATAAAGGTATGTTACTCATTCCTTCTTGGTAGTAGATTCGGTGATTACAACTTAGGGAAAGAGTAATGTCCTGTCCTGTTTTGTTCTAGTTCCAAGTGGATATAGGGAGATCTGTTAGTGTCCACATATACTGATTTATCCAGTAACAACCATAACTATTATTCTATGTCTCTCAGAAGCGACCTTGGCATCTCAAACCTCAAGGTATGATCCAAGATCAATCTCAATATTTCCATTCATATTGGACTAACCCTTCAATTCCATATGCTTCGCAACCATGGGGTATTTCAACACATTAATGGGTAGATCCTCCTCCTCCTAACTAGTTATGGAAACAATGATGGAAAAATCCCACCATAGGAGGACCTCAACAACCTATGACACAACCACCCATGGAAATCCTTCCTCCTCCCCAAATGCAGGCATCCACATCTACCCCTCTTCGACTACAACTACCTACACAACCCATACCTAACCCAAATAATGGAAGTTCAGGTCAACCAACACAAGTTGTTGGACTTGCAACCTACCCTACTTATTCGATCTCTTCCTTAGAATTATAACGATATTCACCTTAGATCCGGGAAGACTCTAACCAAGGACCAACCTCGCATTAGTATCAAATATTTGAATAAAGAGGTCCCAAATGAATAATCATAACAAAAATAATCTTAGGAACCTTCAAAAGATTAAAATTCCCACCCTAAACTTCAAGACCCACACTGAACTTCAAGACCCACCCAATCCTGAAAGGTTAAACCAAGAAAAACCTTTTACACAACTTGAGTTTTATTTCTTAGGAGAAATAAAAAATGTGTATGTCAAAGTACCACTATTTCAAGAAATTAAGGACATACCTATTTATTCAAAAGTGGTATGATAACTTTGTTTGAGGAAACCCGATAGGAAACGAAAGGATGCCAAAAAATTTCATCTCATGGGAAAACTATCAGACCTAATCATGGGGGGAATTCTTGCATCTAAATACTTTTACACTGGAAGTCGAGTCATCAATGTGTATATCAACAATACACTTAATATTAGTAACACATTAATAGACCTTGGGGCCACCATCAACGTTATGAAATTCAATACCATGTAAGCATTAGGACTTACAGGCCTTAGGGGAACCCCCATTGTACTTCAATTCACTAATAGACAAACCATTAAACAAAATGACATTCTAGAAGATGTAGTGATATTTGTGGATTCATAGGAATATCCAGTTGACTTCATCATCCTACAACCAAAAACATCTATGGGAGGGTATCCACTAATCTTGGGACAACCTTGGATGGTCATTGTCGATGCTTACATCGCTTTTCGGTTAGGAAACTTGACCATATCCAACATGAAATCCAACAAACAATTAACTTGCTACCCTCCTGCTAAACCCAACATAGACTTAGAAACACCACTTTGGGTTGATGGAGAAGATAGTGATGAAGAAGGGGAAGCCTATCAAGTCCTCTCCATAGATCAATACTTAGCTATAAGAGATAAAACATAGGAGGACGAAATCAATGATTTTATATCCTCTTCCTCTTCCTCATGAAACACACATATTCATGAGCATGTTTTGAAACCATAAGATCTGGTTTCTTTATTCTTAACAAGCATTTCACCAATGAAACATGAACCCACACCGAAAAAATATCAAGGATCCCTTATAGAAACCATAGAAATCAGCCCGGGGAAAACCTTGAAAATCAACCGAGGACTAACCGAACAACAAAAGGAGTGATTGATTCAAGTGCTACAAAATCATAGTGATTCCTTCATCTGGGATTACTCTAACATGAAGGGAATCCATCCTGACTTGTGCACACATCATATATATATATATATAAAGTAAGGAACCGGAACCATTCCTCAACCTCAACACCATATGAACCTGACAATGAAAGACATAGTCAAAGAAGAGCTACAGAAACTGCTTACAACTAACTTCATATATCCCATTTCTAATAGCCAGTAGTTCTCCCCTCTTGTCATCGTAACAAAGAAAAATGGTAAATGGAGAATTTGTGTAGATTATAGAGAACTAAATAAAGCAACACATAAAGATCACTTCCCGTTACCATTTATCGACTAGGTCCTAGACACATTCGCAGGAAAGAAGTATTTTTCTTTCCTTGATGGATTTAGTGGATACAACCAAATCCAAATTGCACCCAAAGACTAGGAGAAAACAATGTTCACCTGCCCTTGGGGGAAATTCGCCTACCATGTTCTACCATTTGGGATATGCAACATCCCTGCCAACTTTCAGCGAGATGTTATAGGTATATTCTCTGATCTAATTCATGATTGTGTGGAAATATATATGGAAAAATTCACAACATATAGGGATGAATTTGATGAGGTATTAGCCAATATGGAAAATACCCTAATAAGGTGAAAATAGTCAAATGTTTCCCTCATTAATGAAAAGTGTTTCATGATGGAAAATGATGGCATCGTACTGGGACATCACATCTCAAAAAAAGGTGTCCATGTCGATCCAGAAAAATTAAAGGTAATACTAACTTTCCCAACTCCAACTTCACAGAAGCATGTACAATTTTTCTAGGATATTTTGGTTATTATCGTAGATTCATTGAAATTTTTTCATGTATTGCTCATCCATTATTCACTTTGATTAACAAAGACACTAGTTTTGTATGGACAGAGACATGCCAACATGTGCTTGATGAATTGAAAATCTAAGTATCTGAAGGTCTTGTACCAAGAGAGCTCGACTGGACCCTCCCGTTCCACATTTCCATAGATGCATCAGATACCACTATTAGAGTCGTTCTCAGACAACTCGAAGGAAAGGACCCATATGAAATTTACTATGTCACTAATAATCTCTCGCCTATAGAATTAAAATATATGGTAACCGAAAAATAGTTTCTTGTTGTTATTCATGCAATAAACAAGTTTCTACACTACATTATCGGATATCATGTCATCTTACATACTAATCATGTTGCTACCAAATATTTAATGAACAAACCAATTACCAATGGAAGGGTCACTAGATGGTTTCTTTTATTGCAAGAATTCGATATTACCATTCTAGATAAACTAGGAAAATATATTGTAGTTGTTGTCTTCCTTTCTAGAATAACATCTAATGAGAATTAACCTCTAGTAGAAGATTGCTTCCTAGATGAAAATCTATTTGCAGTGTCTACTAACTCACCTTTGGTTGCATACATTGCTAACTTTTTGGCTGGAGGAAAACTTACACATCATCTGACTCCCAAATAATGACAAAGTATAGTCAGGAAAAGTGAAATATTTTCATGGATTGATGGTTGCCTCTTCTAAAGTGGGCTTGATTTGATTATCAAAAGATGTGTATGAGAGGATGAAGTCCATGAAATACTAAAATATTTTCATGATGGGCCATGTGGGGGCCATTTTGTAGATAAAAGGACTGGGCACAAGGTATTCCATTAGGGGTATTATTGGCCCACGCTTTTTAGAGATGAAAAAGAGTATGTGAAGAGGTGCGATAGTTTCCAATGCATGGGTGGACCCATACAAATAGATGAAATTCCACTAGAACTACAGATGGTGTTATAACCTTTCAAAAGATGGGCCATTGATTTTGTGGGACCAATAAATCTCTCTTCCTGTCGACACTCCTACATCCTTGTCTGTACCAACTATGTCACAAAATGGATGGAGGTGAAAGTACTTTCGACAACAACCAAACAAGAAATAGTGGATTTTCTCCATGAAGTGATTTTTGTGAGGTTCAAAATACCACAAGAGATACTGACCGACGAAGTAACTCATTTCACATCACATCTGGTTAGAGACCCGATGGACAACTACAAGATCAAGAACATAGTAACAACACCATATCACCCACATGAAAATGGAAAAGTAGAGGGGACTAATAAGATCCTTGAAACCATCATCACTAAAACTGTTAGATTACATCTCAAGTACTAGTCCAATAGACTCCCCGAATATTTATGGGCTTACAGAACCACATGGAGTACTACTATAGCATGCACACACTATGAGTTGGTATATGGAAAAAGAGTATTATTGCTCGTTGTGACAAAAATCCAGACACTTAGGAAAGTAATGCAACTTGGTTTGGACCTATCAGAGGCTCAAAAACAAATATTTCTTCAAATTAACGTGATTGATGAGCTACGACAAGATTCCCTACATCGAGCCATAGTGATACAACACCAAAGGGCCAAACGACATGATAATTTTATCAAGAAAAAGAAGTTCAAAGCTGGAGACTGTGCATTATTATTTGATTCCAAGTTCAAGGATTTTAGAGTAAAATTACACACCATATTGCTTGGTCCATACGAGATTGATATAAGATACGATAATGGGGCCATCAAACTACATACCATAGATGAAGATATAATTCCTTTAATAGCCAATGGACATAGACTTTGCTTATATCATCGACCCCTATCAAAGCAATATTCTTTTAGAAATATTTCAAATGGATGGCCAGACGATGATCTAGAACTTATTTAGGATGAATGAGTCTCAGATGGATAATATTTGTTCTTCTCCTTCTTTAAAAAAAAACATGAACAAAATAAACAAGAAGGGAACTTCACAGTTTCATGATGGTTATGTTAGGATCCTTCTCAATAAATTTTCATAAAGACTTGTTTTTTTTCTAATAAACATTTTTATAGGATATATAGGGGAGAACAACGTTGTTGCAACTCCTTTTGTTGCATATCCCTTTGCTACAATTCCCTTTGTTGCAACTTCCTTTGCTGCAACAATCCCCATTGTTGCAACTTCCCCTCTCCCATTCCCTTTGTTGTGACTCCACTCATATCCCTCTTTCATTTTGTAAATATCCCTTCTCCCGTTCCCTTGGTTGTGATTCCACTTGCAACCCTCATTCATTTTTCAAATATCCTTTCTCCCATTCCCTTGGTTGCGACTCCACTTGTAGTCCTCCTCCATTTCACAAATCTCCCTTCTCTCATTCCCTTGGCTAAAACTCTACTTGCAACACCACTTTAGTCCCCAAATCTCAACCCTCTCATTCCATTTATTGCAACTTTGTTGTTGTGACTCACGTCTCTGCAACTTCGCCTGAAGATTTATTTCATTTTTTCACTTTCGACCCTTACCTTTCACCCACACCATCGATGTTGCAATTCCCATATCCACCATTGTGCCACATCACCAGTTGTTGTAAATATCAGTGTTATAGCTTCAACGCCACAACTCTCATTTCTACAAATCCACTTGCATCCTACACTTTGTAGGAACCACCGTCATCCCAGTTTTGGTGGAGAGAATTAACAATGTCGATGTTTCAATTCCAATTAGGATTGTTGATGTGACTCCATCCTCCCCCACTACAACTCCAACATCGTCGTACTCATACAACCACTCAAGGTAAGACATGACAGTTACACATTCCTATCATAATTTGAAATGAGTAAATTTTAATGGCATGTGTCTACTATCATTCCTCCATAACTGCCACCTAAGATCATCATTGTTATATTCACGATCTCCATACCCACCACCCTTATTGACACAGTTCCAAATTATCCACCCGACAACTCACATCGCCCCTGCAAACATGAACAATTAGAGTTGGAAGAAGGAAGGATCCATGGGAGGTTTACTGATACACAAAGAGTTTACTAAAACACTACTACTCAAAATTTATAACAACACCAGACAAATTCTAGAACAATCGATATGGAAGGAATATGTGCAACACGTCCAGGGATATAATGACAAGATAGCTCTCAAATTTTCCCTGAATTACAGAGCTAAACACTCCACGATTGTGGGGGATTATATAGAATTCATGGAAGAGACATTGGCAGAAGTCACTGACCTACTGAGGACAAGCGAGAAATGGTACACGAGAATAAATTTGCATCCTGAAGTTTTGAGGCAATTCCTCGAGGATTGAGAAGATTTAGTAAAGAAAGGAACATGTTTTGAACACTGGTATTTTACACACCCATGGGAGGATGTGGCTATTTTCGTACAGAGATACTTCACCTGTGAAGGTCACTATGGAACTATATACATTTATCATATCCTATTGCTTGACCATCTATGCCACAACACGCCAATCAACATGTCATATTTCTTATTTCAAATGTTACATATGGTGGTCGCACTGGTTCAAAGGGAAAAGAAACCTACAGAAGCCATATCACACCATGACCTTATAAATCTCTTGGTGGAGCATGCATTGCACAAAGAAGGCCACACTTGGAACAACATCACCTTGCCACATGTCCTTCTCATCGAAAGTGAAGTGGTTTCACTTTAGGAATCCCAATAGACAACACCTACACTTCCGACACCGGAAGGAGCCACTGCTGTAAATCCTCTGCCAGATACCAATACTACGAGCATGGTGAGTCCAGGCACTACAACTCCTCCACAAGGGAATAGTGTCATAAATATAGTGAGCCCAACTACTGTGACTCCTCTACCAAATAAATCTAGGAGGTCTGCTGAGAAAAGGGGCCATCCTGGTGCAGCTCTAGTGAAGGGCGACCATGACAGTGACATTGAGGTAACTTCTACCAAACCCCTACAAAGAGAGTTAGAGGGTTTATAAAGCAGAAAACCATCATTCCAAGGAAATGGAGAACCAACCATGCAGTTGTTTCTCGACATAAAAATAAGATAGTTGATGAGCCCAAAGAACAACCTCGGGAGGAGCACTAAGAAACAGAGGAAGCATAACCCTCCCCTAACACACAAGTACCATAGGAGGAAATTAACTTGGAATTTGATGAGGCTTTGGCCAACACACAAGAACCAGAACAAGGAACTCTTGGTGAAGGCCTTATCACTCTCCTGGTAACATATTCAAACAAAGAAATGGTAGAGGTGAAATATCCCACTAACCCACCAGAACCAGTGGGGAGCCCTTCTGAAGAACAAGCTACAACAAAGGAAGAGAACCCAACACAAAGAAAAGAGGTACATGAGGAAGAAGATTTTTTTGTTTGACCAAAACTAGCAGAAAGAATTCCTCCAACACATTCTTGCAGGCCTCGGGAGCCACAGATGAAGAAGCCAAAGAAATATGGCAATACAACAGATAAAGAGGATTTGGAATTCCTCATTGATACAACAATAAACATAATTGAGGAAAACAAATAGGAAACAATGACTCTTGTCGAATCAACAAAAAGTGCCCTTGAGGAATCAAATTTTGCTACTCCAAAAGAGAAGTAAGAAGCGGAACCAAAGGCCCCTACTGTCACACAAGAACTAGTAGGAGGTTCTCCAAGGGAACAACCTACCCACTCATAGAATTCAAACAGAGAATAACAAGAAGTAGAAGAGGTTCCATCAGGAAATACCTATGGAGACAACTTAGTTGATGCACCATATCTAAAACTATAAGAACCACAAACATAAGTTGCTACTCCAGAAAAAAGAATCACTCCCACATGGGTAAGCATCCCACACTCTCTACTTATTTATGCATCTTTGGTGAGACAAAAAAAAATGTTAAGAATTAAAAATTGGAAGCTACAAATCAATTTAAAAATGATCAAAGAAGAGCTTAAGGAACAAAGGACACCTGAGAAATCAGGTTTCCCTGTAGCAAGTCCTCTTTCTATAGGGGAAACCTTCACCAAATCACAACAAAGATCTCAACTCAAAGAGACAAAAGAAGTAGTTTTCCAGGCTACACTTTTGATGATAATTAATGAGGCCACTTAGACAGAGACATAGAAAGAAAACATAGGAGTTCCAACAAAACATGATATCACTGAGGAAAAAGAGGCAGTAGAAGAGGTGACATGTGGTGACAGTGACCCCCAGGGTCACCCCGACTTCTCTAACACTGAGTGATTGTTGGTTGCATGGGGACATGCAATAGTTTTGGGTTGGGGGAGATGATGGGTTCCTAAATTGGCATACTTTCAACACCCGTCTAATACCTTTTTGATTACCATTTTCCATTTATCACTTCCTTTTTGATACTTTCTTTATCTAGTTTATCTTACTTATCACTAAGGTATGCATCCTTCCCCATATTCCATTATTACGTTATTCTTGCATATTTCTTAAAGGAACTTTCTACTTTCATGTACTAATACTGCTACATAGGAGTAATACAACAACTACAACTCCTCATGATGGATGCAATACCTCTTTGTTGCAAATTCAAGCACACTTTATGTTGTTACAATTCTAGGCATGATCCAACTGTTGCAACTCCAGGTAATTGGGCACAAACCAACTACCACAACTCCAAGTGCACTCGTTGTTGTTGAAAATCTAAACAACTATTGCAACTTCGAGCATTCTCTCCATTGTTGCTATTTAGGATAATGGTTGCAACTCCAAGAATACTCTTTGTTGTCATGACTTTGAGTCTATCGTTGTTGTGATTTAGAGTACAAATATCTCCAACATAGAATTCAACACTATAGTCGACAATTAGGAAATGGTCTTCATAGAAGAAAATGACAGGAGGAAAGTAAACGACTAAAATAAGAAATCATTTTTTCCATCGAGTCATCACACGCCCGGTTCTCACTAAATTTTGACGAAATCAATGTAACCAGATGAACAATTAGATTCTCGCAGTTTTCCATATTTCGCTTGGTATAATTTTAGACATCTGTCCTCAACTTCTACATAGTTGGGATGGAGGAAATCATTCTAGCGATAAGTGCTCGATTGTTATTGTACTTTCATACTTCCGCAATATAATTTATGTTCCTACTTTCATTTGTGTGTTGATGTGTTGGTGATCGCATGGTTCTGATTTTGTAGTTGAATTCCTTGTATAAGGGGATAGGCCCCCCTCCTTAGTTAGGTACTTTCTATACAATAATGTAGGTTTTAACCTTTCAATTTTGTTTATTTAATTCATAGTTTCTTTATTTTTCAATCTGTTGCAGTTCTAAAATCTGGTAGAAAAAAAACTACAATTCATGTGTGGTTGATATTTAATTTCTTGTTGTTAATAATTTTCACTCTCAAGTTGCAATTCTGCATTGGTTCTAATTTTGTGAATTCATAACCGTAGATGTGTTGCATCTCATAATTCTTGACGTTCACCTCACTATTGTTCTCACACTATAGCTTTGTTGTTTCAATATAAGTTATTGCAACTCTCGTTGTTGCGACTCACATCGTTGTGATTCCTTTTTGTGCTACAACTCTGCTTGTAGCCACACTTTATTTTGTTTTCTTCCTAATTTGTGATAGCATTAGTTTTCAACAGTTTGAGATTAACATTATTGGATTTATGTTGGATGAAGGAACACGTAATTGTCCCAAAAAAACAAGATCTTCATGATGCTTGAGTTAGTCACATGTAGATCATAGTATAGATTTCAATTTCTGCAAGTGTGATTTCAATTCCTGCAAGAGTGATTTCAATTTCCGCAAGTGTTATTTCAATTCCTGCAAGAGTAATTTCAATTCTTGCAAGAGTAATTTCAATTTCCGCAAGTGTGATTTCAATTCCTGCAAGTGTGATTTCAATTCCAACAAGTGTGATTTCAATTTCTCAAGTGTGACTACCCTTTCCTGCAAGTGATATATTTACTTCCCTACAACATAGGAAATAACTTAGCTTGGTGACTTAATTAAGTATTTTGAACCCTTGATTCGTGACATCCAAATTACTAAAACCCCTTAGAAAAATAACACTACAAATTGCATATATGGTACATGACAATTCGTAAGTAAGATACGACCTCAGATTGATAATTAAATATACACTTTTTGGTTGCTCGCTAATTAATTAGAAAGTGATTGAAAATTCTGTCAGTGAGCATAGGAGACAATACAGAGAAACCAAATTTGCATATGTGGTAAGTGACCAAAACAACCCAAAACATCACTCAATATATTCTCCTAAAAAAGATATGGGATTTTTCATTTTGTCAATAAATGAGGCAGTTGAGCTATCCCTAGACCTAAGTGTATACATGTTATTGTTCATATCAGGACTGGTGGATTTTGGATGTAATAATTTGATGGAGCTAACTGAAAGGAAGGTTCTGGAGCAATAATAGTGATGATATTTCCTACATGAGAGAAAATTTTGTTATCCTATAAGTTGTAGTTTGAAGCTACCAATAACGTGGCTGAATATGAAGCTTTGGTATTAGGATTAGAAGATGCCAGAAAAATGAAGATTACAAAAATAACATATTTGGAGATTATCAACTAGTGGTACAGTAGGTAAGGAGGATTTATTAGACCAAACACTCATGAATGAGGGCATACAAAAATCTAATTTGGTACCTAATTGATAATTTATTTCTATCTTTTGACATCACTATTGTCCCTGGATATTTAAATCAGCAAGCATATTCACTATCCCTAGCTGATAGTACTTTCAAATCACCAAAAACTCTCCAAATAAAGTATGAATTTGAAATGAGGTACATGCCCTCTATCCCAAATAATGTGAAACACTGACATGTCTTTGAAGATGACCAATAGTTAAGAATACTCTTGGAACTTATGGATAAGTTTTCCTCTACTCATATTGACAATGAAGAAGATATAGAGGATGGAAATGAAGAAAGTAAAGTAGCTGAAACAAATACCCATTTTAACAAATAAATGGAAAACCACAAAGTTTTACAACTGAAAAATAATTTTATTCCTAAATAGTTAGTCCCATTAGAACAATTTTTTGATAAGAATGATGTACCCCAAACTTGTTGTCCTACCAAAAGATGAACGTATAGAGGATTTCAATTTGGGAACCAATCATGAGCCTAAATGTATCAAACTGTCTAGATATATTTGACATGAACAGATGCAAAAATATGTAGATATTTTCAAGGAGTATATGTATATTTTTTCATGGAAGTATGAAGATTTAAATAATTATATTATTCAACATAGAATATCTCTGAAGCCAGGGAAAAAACCTTTTCGGTAGAAATTGAGACAAGTAAATCTCATTTCGTTGCCTATTATATAAAAGGAATTCAGGAAACTTATGGATGCTAAGATCATCATTCCTTTGAGATATTCTGAATGCGTAGCCAATTTAGTTCCAGTGAGGAAGAAAAATGGAGAAACCAGACCTTGTGTTGACTTCAAAAATCTAAACAATTGTTCTTTGAAAGATAATTACCCCTTACCCAAGATGGACTATATACTGCAAAAGTTAGTTGGAGCCACTAGAATATTAATGATGGATGGATTCTCTAGTTATAATCAAGTGGCTATGCACTTGGATTACATGGAAAAGACTACTTTTACCACTCCTTGGGGAACATTTATGTATGACAAGATACCATTTGGAATTATAAATGCAAGGGGCCACATTTCAAAGAGCAATGGATATCACTTTTGTTGGAGAAGATGATAAATTTATAGTCATATACTTGGATGACATGACAGTATTTTCGAAATCTGCTTAAGACCGTATCAAACATTTGAGACAAACCTTCATTAAGTGTAGAAAATTCGGTCTATCTTTAAATCCCAAGAAATATTTATTTTCCATGAAGGAAGAAAAATTGCTAGGCCATATAGTATCTAAAGAAGGATCCAGGATTGACCCTGATAGAGTTGAGGAAATTAGATCAATTGGATTACCCAGAAATAAAAAAAATAAGTGCAATATTTTCTAGGCAAGATAAATTTCCTTAGAAGGTTTATACCAAACTTTGTTGAAATGATGAAAAATATCATTGATATGCAGAAAAAAGACAGTGAAATCAAGTGAACTGCTAAGTCTAAATATTCCTTTGAGCTTATTAAAAGGGATCTAGGAGAACCCCCAGTCTTAGTTAGTCCTAATTATGACAAGGCATTTCTAATATTTTCTTTTTCCTCTGAGAATACTATAACAATTGTCTTATTACAAAAAAATGATGTCATCCATGAACAACCCATTGCATTTTTCAACAAGGCATTGAGAGATGCTAAGTTGAAATTTAGTATTATGGAAAAGCAAGCATATTCCCTAGTTAAAGCTCTAAAGGTCTTGAGGGATTATTTTCTACATTCTAGGATCTTGGCACATGTCCCAACTAGTGTTTTTAAAGACATCTCATCCAAGTTGAAAATGAGGGAAGAAGAGGAAAGTGGATAGCCAAAATCCAAGAATATGATGTGAAAAGTAAGCCAACTAAGTTGGTAAAGGGACAATGTATATCAAGATTTCTCACATAATCAAATTGTAGGGTGATTGGAGTGAATATGGTGTCTCAAACACTAATAGTGGTTGAGCCAGAATTAGATGATACACAAGATCCTTTCCTTCAAGTAGATCACAAGTTTTCTCAATTTGACTGGTATACAGATATAGGTTTCTACTTGAAAAACTTGCAATGCCCAGTAGATTGGGATAAGGCTAAGGTTAGCTCTATTAATTTGAAAGCTATCAAATAATGCATCATTCATGAACAATTGTTTTGGAAATATCCTAGTGGCATTTTACCGAATTGCATCACAAAAGAGAAAACACAAGACATCATTAATGAATTCCATAAAAGATTTTGTGGAGGTCATAATGCATGGAGAGCTACAACCTACAAAATACCGAGGGCTTGTTATTATTGGCCAACTTTATTTTTTGATACCAATTCACTTTCTAAGGCATGCCTTGAATGTTAAATGTTTTCAGGGAAACAAAAGATTTTGTTGGAACACTGAGGGGGTGGGGGGGTGAATCAATATGAGCACAATTAGTACTTTTAATCACAATATAAAACCTCCAATGAATATTATGAGCATTCAAAATATCATCAACACCATAAACATCACATAAACACAGTACACCAGAATTTTATGTGGAAACCCAATGCGGGAGAAAACCACATAATGTTTTTCTTATTTATAAAAGAGCACATTCATTGGAATAAAAAACTTCCTATTTCTCTAGATACAATTGGAAGGAGGCTCCAACCCCCTATTTACAGGCTGAAACCTGAAGGAGTCTCCAACTGGAAGGAGGCTACAACCCCCTTTCCTTGCCATGTCCAACCGCCCTGGAATATAAATGTAGACAACCATGTCATTATGACATCAACCTATCACTTCCCATGTCATTGGACTAATATACCATCACTGTCATTGTCAACCTGTCACTGTCAACCTTGACCTCGGTCTCACGGGACTAGTTTTGGAATAGTCACAAACCCTAAATTTCAACGAGAATAACTCTATACTTGTAATGAAAAAAGGTTTGAAAATTTTGCCCAACCTTATTCAATATGTCTTCTAAAATTCCTCCAAGTTTCCTTCCTTGAATTATTCCTAATAGGAGTTATAGAGAAAATGGTAGACCCTGCTGAATTTTGGTCTATTCTAGAGTGCAAACTTGTATGGCATTACACGTGCTCAATATTTGATATATTATTCTGAAAAGAGCACTAAAAAAACTAAAGCTTGTAATATTTCCATTTCAATTGGTCTCACATAATTTTTATTCTCTATGAAGAAGTTATGGTTATTTTACCTGGAACACCTGCTTAAAACTAGCTTCAGGACTAGTCAAAATCCCTATCTTCCACAGAGTGTATCTCCAAAAGTAAAACTACCTAGAAGATGAAATTTCTACCACATGTAGATTGATATGTATTCTCAATAGCCTCCTATTTTCACTATCTGAATCATTCTATAAAAACAATTATGGTGAAAATGGTAATATGACATGTAAATAACATACCTTAGAACACATCATAAAAAACTTCATCCTCCCTTGGAATTTCGGCCTGCTTTACTTCACCTGGACTTCTTTGCCTCCAACCTGCAATTTCAGAAGTGAATATAAAGAAGTGATTTTCAATGGAATCTTCTTTATGTTACAAAGAGAAATTTCTTAATGACATGCAACTGCAATGCAACTCATGATGGCATGCAACTCACATGCAATAATTAATTATCCCTCCAATAATTAATTATCCCTGCAATAATTAATTATATTTACTACCACTTTACTTTGACATGCAACAATTAATTATCCCTGCAATAATTAATTACATTTTGTTCACTGCCCCTTTACTTCGACATGCAACTTTTCTAAAGGGTTGACATCAATGACAACCAATCTCAATAATTAATTATCCCTGCAATAATTAATTAATATTTGTCGATAATTAATTAATCTTTCAATAATACTTCTCAATAATTAATCTTTCAATAATTAATCCCTTGTTGGAACCACTTTGATTGGTCAAGCTTCTTGATGACCTTCTAGAGGCTTCTAGAATATTCTTGAGGGTCCTCCAACTTCACAAAGACATATCTCCTCAATCGTGAGGAACTACGTGGCATACCATATATCACTGGAAATGTCATGATACATACTATCCATCTATGATAGTATTACCTTCAAGTATACTGACCTTCATGTCTTTATTCCTCGATCAACTATAGGTTCCATGACCATGACCAACCTATCACTAGATCCTGTCACATGGATCATATGCCACGAGAACCTCTCAACTAGATGTCCACCATCACCAACACATGCCTCTACCAAGAATGTGCCGAAGTCACCAACATACCATGACAAGATATGTTCCTGTACCATACCATGTTCCAACCATGCATATCAACAACACATATACCATACCATGTGCCAACCATGCACATCAACCATGTACCATGATCTGTACCATAAAAAGTGTATACCTTAACAATGTGTCAGTATCAATGGTATACCTCTAACATGACAACCAATTATCCAACAATCTCGTCCACATCTATAGGGATTCCATACTTCTCCAAGGGTTGACATCAATCTCTAAGATCACTCTCCAAAGGTTGACATCAATGACAACCAATTGTCCAAACCAACTGTCCAACACATTTTTCCTTTTCCACTCAGACCCATCAAGGTAGAAGCACCTTTCCAACAATGGGGACTAGACTTCATTGGTGAGATCAATCCAAATTATAGTGGTAAGCACAAATGGATACTAACATCAATAGACTATTTTACAAAATGGGTTGAATTTGTTCCTACAAGGGCCACCATTGAGTCTATCATAAAATTCCTTGAAGAACATATTTTGGCCGGGTTTGGTTGTCCAAGGAAGACCATTGCTAACAATGCACATGCATTCAAATATGATAGGTTTATACAATTTTTCCAAGACTACAATATTGAACTTGGACACTCAACCTCATATTACCCATAGGTAAATGACTTGGAAGAATCATCACACAAAATCTTGATTAGAATAATTAAGAAGATGTTGTCACAGAACAAGAAAGAATGGGATTCTCATCTCAAAGTATGCTTTGTGGGCTGATAGAATAAGTACAAAAATATCCATTGGTACTTCTCCCTTCCAATTGGTGTATGAGATTGATGTTTTCTTTCCCATTTATCTAGGACTTCCATTGATGAAATTATTACATGATGAAGTAGAAGAGTCAAATGATGTACAAAGGAGAATTCATCAATTAATAGAAGTTTAGAAAAAGAGAGAGTTTGTATTGGTTAAGTAACAAGAGAATCAAGAAAATATGAAGAATATATTTGACAAGAGAGCTGAGGAAAGAAATTTTATGGTTGGAGATATGGTTTTAAAGTGAGATGCAAGAAGAGAGGCCAAAGGAAAACATGGCAAATTTGATAAACTTTGGATGGGACATTTTTAGATTGTCGCATTCCAGGATAACAACACTTATGAGCTAGCTCATATTGATGGTGATGTATTGGGATCCCCTATGAATGGGAGGTTTCTCAAGCATTTTCTACATTGCTAAGATCTAAGTGTATACTCCTTTGTACAGTAATAATTTACTTTTCTTTCTAAAAAATTCATTTTCATTTTAAGGCCAATTTTGTAATTTCAATTTCTGTTTAAATAAATATGGTGTCATTATGTTAATTTTTTGAGCATGGTGGGAGATCAGTCCTGCCATAGAAGAAAATTATGTTACAGGTGTTAATCACATACTCAGTAGCCCAATGGATGAGGCAACTAGTTTTTAGTTCTCAACATATCACAGGGATCTGATGTCCCTATTGGTGCCAATGTTAGTACAATGTCAACATTTTTTAAAGGAACTGAGTAATTTGGATAGTTATATCCCTGACCAACATTCTTATTGAATAAGGGGAGCTACATTAGAACCACTATGTAGAAACAATTACTCTATCAATGATTAGTTTGAAGGGAAAAGGGGACTAAGTAGCTAAAAGAGGCTAAAATGGAGAAAAGGTGTTTATCACAGGCTTAAAAGGGGCATAAAATACATGCAAATATAATCGCTCTCCATCGGAGGGGCTATCTCAGTGACCAAGTGCTAAGACTGGGGGCTAAATCCTATAATTCAACGTGCACTACCAAATTCTACAAGATTGATGGTCAGTAATGTATCACGTATGTGATTCCATGAACAACTCACAATGCATATCACATCGTGAATATGCCCACTATTTACTAGAGCTTAATGATGCAATGGTGGTTTTCACCTTGCTATGTGGATGCTTTGTATCCGCTTTGCGTTGCTCTAGGCCTCAGGAAAACCAATAGCTCGAGTATGTTATACCACTCCTGATATCCCGAAAAATTCCTAATCATATATCAACTTGAGGCTTAGCTAGATTATGAAAACACATTAAATGACAATGATGGGGCTGACACTTGGGAACCTACACTTATACCTAGACACCTAAGTGGCATGATAGGCAAATGACACATCCTCACAATTATTGTTTTCCACGCATGCACATAGTGATGAGTCACTCTAACTTGAGAGACAAATGGCCTAACTTGATTCCACATTGCTTTGACATAGGTGCCACATAGGTAGCCATCCAGAACAACACTTATATGCCATGTGGTGGTCGTATCTTTTGGATGCCATCAATGAAATCATCCAAGTTTTCATGTGTTTCATAGATTTTGAAGTGGTAGCCAATACAAGTGTGTCATGTGTACTAAAATCATTTCAAATGGGATAAGTTCATATTTTAACGTATTTCGCTACATGTGGAAGCCGTCACATAGGTCATAAAATCTCTCAATATGACAGATTTTCCTCACCTATGGTTATCATTGTCAATCATTAGACTCTCAGGTACAACTGACAGGTGATTGGTATCATTGGTCTCATGTTGCACATATCAACATCTTATCTTAGAGTATAATAGTTGAATGGATCAAATCATTGGCTCTATCAGCAGTATCCCTCGTTATGTGTCAAGATTCTATAAGAGAAATCCATGGGGGGAATCTCAACCATTCTGCAAGTGTTGAGTCTTAGTGAACGTGTTGTTTTGAGTTGATTTCTCATGGAAGGTGACCTGTCTGTAGGGGATTCTTCCCTGAGAAAGACCAGTTGGACATCCTAGCTACTGATGTGTTGGAAACTCCATTTTTTTTCGCAAAGGAGAAGAAGTCTGCTTCCTCTTATTTTTGGTTTATACATAAGAGTGGTAGGAAATATAGTAGTCCATCCTAAGGCACAGTCACATTTTCTAGCCAACAAACGACATATGACCCAGAGGCTAGATCGATGCTTCTCTAGGTCATCAGGGCACTTACGCTGAATGGAAATGCTAATGCATTATTCTAGCTCGTAGACCACTTTACTCCTATGGAAGAAGAATATACCTAGCCCAAAATCTCTACCCTATCAAATTTTTTTCATGGAAGGATCTAGACTTAATGAGCTCGTTTGGGTAAAATATTTCTCATCATAGGTATTTTACTGATGTTCACCTAAAGTTAAAAAGTGATTTTTTTATCATAAATATAAGTAGTTTCAAGAACCAAGAAGTAGTTTTCTCATGGAAGAAGAGCTATAAATAATCCTTGAGGTGCATTAGCTCATTTTTTATTAGTGATAGAGAGAGGAAGAGTATTTGAATCTAAAACTTCAGAGATCAACACAGGTCAAGTATAAGGACAAATTATGAGGAGGTAGACAATAGACTCATTGGGATTCAATGATTTTCTATAGTATTAGTATGTAAATATCACATTTCTTCTTCTCCATTGTAATTTCTTCTTGAGAGCCATCTCTTCCATTTATGTAATGTACTCTAAAAGACATCAATAAAATCTCTCAGTAGCATTTTGACACCAGATATGTTGTAAATGTGTTTGGTTTCATGTAGGAATGAGGTTTATTTCATCTTTTGACCAATATTTTTCATTTCTTGTTTGAAATTTTCATATGTATGCAAAGTTTCTGGTATGTGGAATGTTTCAAATAATGATTTTTCTGAAGCACTGACTTGAATTAAACTTAGAATGCATCATTCTTAATATTGTTGAGTTATTTAATGCTCAACATGTTTTCTTCACTAAAAAACTCTCAAGACTTATTTGTGGTAAATACCTTGCATGTGTATCTCTCTTTCATACATTTATTTACCTTTTTAATCCAATTATTATGATATACAGAAGAGAAATTTCCCCTATTTGTTGAATGTTTACCTAATCGTCATGTCTGGAATGTATACGAGATGTGAAGAATTACTGAGCATGTTTAACACCCTTGATTGAGCAAGGTATCTTAAAAACCCTATTCAAGTTTTATCTCCAAGGATCCTTGGCATCGTTCCACTGACAATGAGGAACATATCAAGGACTGACACAATATAAGTTAAAATGCAAGATGCTAGGCTAGAAATGATGAAAAATGAATATGAAATGCAAACCCTAAGCCAACACCAAATTGTTTAGGGAAGAGAAGCTAAGATTAGTGCCTTCGTTAAGTCATCAGGCATATGGAGTTAGTGAAACAACTTAAAAGGATGCTAAAAGAAAAGTAATACTTGAAGATAAAACCCTATTATTATCCAATCACAATCCTAGTTCAAACCTTATAGGAACACAAACCCTAGAGTTTATCCACTCATAAACCCTAGGAGCCATCCTAGTTCTTCTATAGTGTCTAGCACAAGATCAAGTGGAACTAGGTAAAACCCTAGATTTTATCCACTCATAAACCCTAGATTTCAACAACAAAGACAAGGTTAAGGGGATGTCCACTCACAATCCCTAATATTGAAAGTGTATGCTTCAACAAAATTAAGATGGATAAAACAAGGGAAGGGAATGACCTATTACAATCCTTCCCTAGGGTTTCTAACGAAAATTATCCAAGTAAACAAGATAACTTGCAACTTATCACCACTTTGATAGATCATTTACTTAAATACCATGAATAAAACACAAATACTTTTAAAATACCACTTACTAGACCAAGTTTTTGTGCATAAAGAAACCTTGGTTTCATGAAACATCCACCAAAACAAGAAAATCATCCACTAGAGCAATCTTCCAAAGGTGTTCATAAGTACTACATAATGAAGAGAGAGTAAAAGAAGACAAGTAATGATTATTCTTCACAAGTGTGAGTTATGATTCAATAATGAGGTAGCTCTAGCCTTCTTATATGAGGAGACCCTAGCGCTATAAAACTTCAAAGCCCCTATAAACATAAAATATCCATGATACAAGTTGTATAGGTCATGGTCGACCCCTAAAATAACCTCAAAAATAAATCAAACATGCTAATACACCAAAATGTTCCCTAAAAAGTGACACATGTGAGTGTAGGATGCCACAATGAGGGTGACGTCATGCTCTAGAATGGTGCAAGGGGATCCAAAGGCCATGTCCCATCATCAAAAGGTGTAAATCATGGTGACAATTTACACCTTATAATCAAAGGCTACATCTCATCGTAAAAATACCCCAACTTATCATCCAAACGGATTACCTATTGGTAGGTCGGTCCCATAATCATCAAATCATCATAGCGCGTGACATCATCATCAATATGCTCAATGTCCAAGGTAAAAAAATCCAACATCTAAGGTTAAAAAGGCCAATGTCCAAGGTGAAAGAAGGGTCCATCATCTCTCCAAGGGGTGTCCAATCATCTCCAAGTAAAACATCCTGAAATCAAAGCCTGACATGCTCTCTGGGTGAATTGTCCAAGGTGTGGGCCTCCTACCCATATGACATCCCTATGACCATATCTGCAACATCTGAGCTCATCAGTCCAAATTCCAAGGCCCAAGAGGTGTGGAAGGGTACCTTGAGGCATGCCAAGTCATCAAAGGACCCAATGCTCTATGTCATATGTGCAATGTCCTATGAAAATCCCGTAACATCCTGGGTGTCATAATGAAAACATCCTCCAAAGGACCATGTCAAGGTGAATCATGACTAGATGAGGCCCACAAAATCAAGTGAAACCAATAACTACAATATATCATAGCCATTAGAATCATACAAAGTAATCCAACACTTTATATAGAAGCCACATAAGCAATTCACATTAGGTATCTTCTTCAAACTTCACTTTAGCTCAAGACTTTATGAAATTTTCCAAATTTAGGTATGGGAGGACCATTAAAATACCCTATTAGGTGTGACAGTACCCAAGTAGAGACGTATTTCCCAATAAAACCCATCAAAGTGTAAGTATGGTGAATGAAATGGCATGGGGTTGCTTCATGGTGATGGATTCATTGGCATGCAAGGTATCTTTCTCCATCCATATTCATGTGTGCCTTTATAGAGACATCACTTGATTCTTGAGATACCCTTTCCTCAACAATGTTTGTATTCCAAACCCCTTTATTTTCTTTTGATATTCTTTCTTTTTTTTAAGTCCCCTTTTCAAGTTTCAAGAATTCATTAATTTCTTACTGGGATTAAATCCTTTTAATTTATATGAATTCAATTCATTGGGACTAGGGACGATCACCTCATAGCGTGGGGGTAGAGCTCAAGTTGACCTTTGGATTTTGAATTGATCATTCATTATCCCATATTTCTTCTTTCTTTTATAATGTGCATTCTTTTTCTTATTCATTTTTTCTAGTAGTTTCATCAACCTCGACATTTTATCCCTTCTTCTCATAGGAGAATGAACCATGGGATTTTTTGGTGTACATGTAACATCCATTACCCAAATATTAGTACACTACACAAGACCTCAGGATGAAAAGTGATAAGTATCAAAGGGAGTGGTATGTTACCCAGATCAAAGCCTCCTAGTACTACCCCCGTTCCCCAAGAGTGACAACACTGGACTACTACCCAAATGATGGCCACCAAGATGAAACAAGGTAAAAAGAATAATTTTCAAGCTTATGATCCATTATCTAACTTCAACCCATGATCCTCACCTAATTCCTAATGCATTAATTGTGACACATTATATGAAATAATGACTAGTGTACCTCATGTGTGTTGGACCACCATCATTAGATGAACTATGTTGATCGAGTGCAATGAGCTAAGCTAGATGAGGGTAGAGGCATATGGGGAGTTATTGTCTGTGGATAATACTCATCATCATCATCATCATTGGGATCATTGTCTTCATTGTGGGCCATGAGGAATGATCTCCTCTAGTTACCCCTAGGTGAGAAAGCGGGTAAAAGGTATCACTGAATATGCAATATTGTAAGAGAAATTCCACAACATCACCATCTAATAGCAACATAACATAACCTTAGTTTCTTGTGTATACAATTTCCTCGAAGGAGTATCTTTTAACAATTACACTTCCTATGTTCATAAGTGTAACATCCCTATCAATTAAACCAAACCATATGATGGGTAGCTATGACACATGCTTCCAAATTCTAACCCCCAGAGACATGTCATTTCTACATAACAATAGATAATTAAGCCTCCTAGGAAGGGATATATTCTAAAAAATTGTATGTGTGGGTGTGAAAAATAAAGTGCAGTGGAAATAAAAAACATAATCACACACAACATGAATAATACAATGATTTTCATAATAGAAAATGAACATAAATTTCACACAATCATAAATAACGATAAAGCACTTATCTTTTAGTTGAAAACGATCCAAGAAAGTGGTTGTGTAAGAGAGAATTTAGACCCAACCATAGGCATCTACTGTAGATACCACCCCCAAGTTTTTCTATGAATCCACCAGGGTGAAGGAAAAACATTATAGGCCCCTCTCTCTTTCATCATGTTATCATAGGATTTGTACTTGTGCAAAGTCTCCACAAGATACATATCTATGTAACAACTACAATTTTCTACCACTATCGCCTAAGTAGAGACTTCCCTCATTTTAGTGGTGGAAGAGGTCCAACGCAACAGAGGCTTCCATAGTGACCATAAAGGATCAAGTAGCAATATTGGCCAAGCCTAAGACCCCCTATGTTGGTCACCTAAGTGTTAGGTCTAGGTCTAGGAGAGGTAAGGAGGATAACAAGCAAATTGGTTCACGTGTATGTGACAGAAAATAATCCAAATCATAATATAGACAATTACCAAGTTATATAGCTCATTAATGACCTCTCAGACACTATATAATCAAATAAACCAATTTTTTTTGCAAATTACAACAGTAAGACAATGTATAACAACAATTAATATTTTGTAACATCAATAGGAAAAAGTACCTAGAAACACAAAAATTGAGCATGAGAATTAAGCCTTAAACATGTGCAATAACATCCAATTGCTAGACTATGATTATGCGTATCTTTAGCCACTATTTTAAGTAAGTATGTAGCAATAAAATACAACCCTAATGGTTGTAGAAAACATCTATAACAACAACAATAAATATTATTTGTTTTCCAAAGTTAGAGATAGTAAAGTTAGTCAAATCATTTGGAGAGAGAGTGTATTAATTCTAAGAGTATTTTCACCATAAATAGAACTCTAGACTAGTGTTGTTGAATTTTCTATGGCTTATGGAGTCAATCATGCAAGACTTGAAGAATGAACTAGATACTCAATAAGGGTGAAGTTCAACCCTAAGGTGCAACCTCTCTTGGGCCTTAGGGATAAAACTTGCAAGAAAATGATTTCTAGGGTGCAACATATCTTGGGCCCTAGATACAATTTTCCCTCTTCTATATAATGTAGCTCAAGGATCACAATGGACAAGGATAGAAACCCTAAGGTGAAACCTCTCTTGGGCCTTAGGTCTTTGAACCCTATCAAGAGACTAGGTCTCTTAATTCCTTAACCAAAACTTGGACACATAAAAGGGTAGAAGGACATAAACCCTTATGTCTCCTTCCTAGGGTTTACTTAGAACAAAGTAACATGCAACAAGATAGAAATTGTCACATTATATCATGATCAAACACATTAAATTAAATAAAATTACTTACTCATTCAAGTTTTTATGCCAAGAAAACCCTAGTTGCAACAAGATAACATCGAAGAAATGCAAGCATCCACAAAATAATCCTTCTCCAAGAGGTGCACAAGTGTGTGGAGTGAAGTGATGATGAAAATAAATTGTAGTTCTAGCCTTATTTATAAGTGTTAGTAGTAACATCTCTCTATGGCTAGGGAAAACCACAACAGATGGAAATGACTACAAAAATCGACTCTATTCTCAAGTATGCTAGCAAGATAAGATAAAAGGCCTACCTTGTCCAGATGTTTGATCAAGTCCACCGTTGAGCACTTGACCCAAAGAAATATACCTGCAAATAGTCCTCAAAAACCAAGCAAAGCAATCATATGGTGATAATATATGATGTTAGCACATTCAATAGCATAATCCATTTATATGATGTTAGCCCATGGAATAATAATTCAAATATTTGCAAGATATCAATTGGATGGGAAAAGAGTATTTCTATTAATATATGATCAACAGAAGTGAAAAATCTATAGACTTCTGTGTCGGCATGGTTTAGAATCGAGAAACTAAGTTCCATCCAGCTAGGCCTCCACCACTTCAATCCTCCACCAAAGGCAAGCTCATAGAAGAGAGACAATGGAGTTCTCAATCAATAAGGAAAGATCTTGGGGGTTGAACACTGTGTTCAAACTTAAAGGACAAAGGGATGCAGACTCAATATGAAGTGAATAATTTCTCGAGAGTAACTTTGCTCTCAAATTTGAATTCTTTCTCCTCTTTTACATAACTCAGAATCGTCCCATTTATAGCCTTCAAATGGAACTGAAGGGCCAAGTAGAAACGTTTCCAATATATGGAAGACCAAGGATCATTGATCTCCCGTCGTGACATGAAAACCCAACACCATTTTTCATTTTTGGGCACAAATCCCAATGTACGCAGGTTGTAGTGGTGCAACCCACGTATACATATGATGTATAGTAGGAAAGGTGCATACTTTTGGAAAAATGTATTTTTAGCTCTGGGATTTGCAAAAAGGGATGAAAAGTCTACATAGGGAAATGGAAAAAGGCCCTATGTGCAAGATTTCATAGGGTGAGGAAAATCTTGTTATAACAGATTCCCCCTAATGTGTGAGGTCAGATGAGTATCTGCGATGGCTGAAATACATTATAAAAAACCAGAAGTGGAGTGATGGGGAACGAGCTGGAAGAACTAGTTGATCATTACATTCTACACTGACTTTGCATACATGGCTAGAAATTTGAATTACACTGCAGATCCATGTGAAAATATACCAAAAAAGTGTATGTGGCCATAAATAGGAAAATACAAATGTGGTTACATGCCATAGGCAGTCATAGTCACGAACAAGGCCCAATAGAACTGGTCTCAAAATCAATCTGAAGATATTTGTATACCATGGAGTACAATTTGATCTCCCATGATCATTGAATTCATTGTTAGAGCAAGATTTGCCTCACCCTATGCAATCTTGCAGAGAGGGCCTTTTTCCATTTCCCCATGCAGACTTATCTTCCCTGTTACTAAAGTACAGAGACAAAAATATAAATTGTTCCACTTGTACACATCTTGGACCCTATACAACAAGTGTATACATAGGCTGCTCCACTATAGCCCGCGTACATCGGGATTTGTGCTAGAAAATCAAAATTAAATGTCGGGTTTCCATGTCACAACAAGAGATCTCTAATCCTTATCCTTCCATATACTGGAAATGTTCTGACTCAACCCTTCAGTTTCATTTTGAAGGCTATAAAGAAGCCAATTCCGAGTTGTTGAAAAGGAGAAAGAATTCAACTTTGAGAGCAAAGTTACTCTGGAGAAATTATTTACTTCATATTGAGTTTGCTTCCCTTTGTCCTTTAAGTTTGAACACAGTGTTCATCCCCCAAGCTCTTCCCTTATTGAAGGATAACCCCATTATCTCCCTTATATGAGCTTTCCTTTGGTGGAGGATTGAAGTGATGGAGGCCCAGCTGGAAGTAACTCGGTTCCGAACTATGTCGACACGAAAGTTTATAATATTTTCACTTATGTTGATAATTTATTAATAGAAATACTCTCTTCCCATCCAATTGATGTCTTGAAAATATATGAATTATTATCCATGGGTGTATTTGTTATGTATATTGATGGATTGTGCTATCTAATGTGCTGACCTTTTATATCACCACCATATGCTTGTTTTTCTTGTTTTTTGAGAACTTGTTGTAGGTATATAGCTTTGGGTCGAAGTGCTCAACGATGGACATCATCGAACATGTGGACAAGGTAGGCCCCTTTCTAATCTCCCTTGCACGTTGGTTTATATAGCATATTATTGGAATAGAGTTTTTTTTTGCATTCATTTCCATTTGTTTTGGTTCACCCTCGCCATAGATAGATTTTCCTCATAACATTCATATAGGTACTGGTCCAATGAAAATGAAGCAACATCTCAGGAAAGCTGCAACCAGATACTGATGTCTTCAAGTCTTCTGCACAATCCACCAAAGGTGCAAGTCTACATCATGTGAATAAAGGAGTTGAGGTCGAACACAATGAGACATTGTTTGATTACCAGTCATTGAGGTATACCGTTAACAAACATGAGACAACATAACGATGATTAAAGTAGGTATCGAGGCACCAAGTACATTCTTACAAGTGTGAATAGAGGGGTTGGGGTCGAACACTTGAAGAATCCATTGATCAAGAGACATTGATGTATTCCCAACTGTTGATGGTGAGATAACCTACCACTAATGACTACAAGCCTCAAGGTACTCATAGGACTCTTGGTCTCATTTCCATAATAGATGAGCTGAATTCGATGGAAGGAGAGCATTAAGGCATCTCTCATCATTCAGCACAAGGTACAAAGCAGGAGCTTCATGATTTGGAGGAAATTGGATGAAGAACATGTTCATGAACCAACGACCCTGTGCGTCTTTCGCGTGTGCCAAATGTAAGCAGTACACAAAAAATACCCTTTGATAGTAGCCAATGAGGAAAATTGCTGACAAAGGTGAGGAAACAACCAATAAGGATAATGGAATCCAAGACACTACACAAATCCCAATGTGTGAATAGATGTCCTATTGTTGAACACAAGTGAAACAACCCAGTTAATGACCAATGATGAAATGATGATTGATGGGTTCAAGGTTACCTACCAATGATGAAAGTAGGACCAGGGTGCTTGATAGGACTACAACATCATGTGATTCTGAGACAAACTGAGGGTATGGCTGACATGCAAAGTCAATAGTTCTAAGAAATGGCCGACACATGTTGATAGAATTCCTTTGAAAAAGAGCATGAGACATATGGAAGACTCTGACATCATAGACTGAATGATGAAACCATGAGATACATTATACATCAATCAAGTTCTCCATAGGGACTGGAAGAGTAACCAGTCGGTGGAGAAAATTCTCTGTAACGAGCTCAACTTCCTAAGGCCATGCTAAACCCAAAATTATGATGACAAATGGACTCAATAACTTTGTGCTCTGTTCAAAGGTGACACAAATGTTTCCAATATAAGATAATATTCCCCTCTCGCCCGATTTTTTTAGTTTTTTCATAGTCAAATGAATGCTATGATACAGAGGAGGAAACGAGTGTCGCGAGAAAGAAAAACTAGTTCCAATAGTGGAACATACCTATGCTCAATGGAAGGATATGAATGTGGGAGATGGAAACTTGGGGGAATGTTCCCTCCTGGGTATAGGGTGTCAAATTGTGAAGGATATAAATGAGGCTCTGCTTGGTTGAGGATGAAAAGCTACTGAGGAAAACGATTTATAATGCAAAGCGAGAACTGACTATAGGCTCAATACTGCAAGCAAGGGCATGAGATGTAATCACAACTTAACGCCCAAAAAAGGGTCCTTTTCCATAATCTTAGTCTGCTTGGTTTGAAAAAGGGATAAACTTGTACCAAATGGATGTCCTTTCAAATCCAATTTACAAGTGTGAAAGAGACAAGTTCACTCGGTAATCTTTTCTCTTTTTGAAGACGAGTTGGAAAAGAGCTTAAACTAAACTTGGTTGGGAGTCCTCTAGGTATAGGGAAACATGTTTATGAGTGAGACATGAGGCTCAACATAAAGTCATGTATTAGCTATAAGGGACTCCCAGTCCTACGGAAAAAATCTCTGCATGGGCACCAAATGAAGCAGAGGATCTAACTAGGGTACCCATGTTTGGTAAATCTCTACCACTTGATAACAACACGTCTTATAGAAGATGGAAGGTTCTGTGTCACAACAAATGGGTTCGTACCTAAGGCATATGACTGACCATTATAGGACAATGAAAAATTGCATGGTGGAATGGATACATATCCTATATGTTGGGTAGGGAAAACACCTGCTTGTGGTTATGAACGGTCAACATAACTTTGAAATCCTCAAGAATCCCTGGTGAAAACTACAAAAACCAAATCAATCCACTGCTGTATTAGTCCATTAGGTGAAAAAATGACTCAAAACTATAGAAAGTGGGTAAAAACTGCTATAAATAGTAACAAAACCAAAATTTACTATGTCATTTTGACTTTTTACCCAAATAGTGAAAATTGGACCAAAATACCTCCGATCTGTAACTGGTGATTGCGGGAGCGTCAGGAGATGAAATCAGAGACTGTCTAGACTAGGTAATTCCTCTTCCCCTCCTCTTCCTTTCTAGTGGATTATATTTTTAAATTAGGTTTCAAAATTTGAGTAAATTCGGGCACAGATTGATTATTTCGGTGTATGCAGGCTACCATTCATCGGGTCACGTATACATGAGGTTATATGTGACTGTGTAAAATACAGGATGTGTGTACTCAACCCTATACATGACTGTGAATGTTACATCCCGCGTACAATTCCACAAACATGGTTTTCTATGGTTTCTAACTCAAAAATTGATTTTTATCTGGAAGGATGGTGCTAGAATGGAGGGAAAGGGAACATGAGGAGGTAGATGTTGCTATGAAAAGAGATATGGGGGCCCAAACGGCCTTGAAAATATGCATCTTGTATAAATTTTGGGCACTCAAATGGATGAGGGCCCAAGTGAGGTTGCTTGAGTTGCTCATGGATTACTGGGATCCTGACAGTGAGAGCTTCAACCTCGATGGGCAACCATTGAGGATTGAAGTCAAGGATAAATACTTTTTGACTAGGTTATCGCATTGGGGTGAGGTGGTGAACCTCAAATCCCGGGGAGATGGGAGTGCGATGAAGATAGAGGAGTACATAGACGCTCACTGTGTCGCAGGGACCGAGAATGTTGGGAGACAACTCCCCATCCAAGCGATAAACAATCTCAGCCTCAAGATTGTTGTCCTCATTTTGACCAGGATCACATGATCAACTTCGCTGCACCAGGAATCGAGGTTGCTCATGTTCTATTATGTAGAGTTATTGAGACCCACTATATATGATTGGTGTACCTCATTATTGGATAATATGAAGAGCCAGTTGACAGAGTGCAAACAGGGTGACAAGAGGAACTTAGGGTTTGCCTCTATCATATGTAGCTTTTTCTTCAAGTGAGTTCCAGGTTTGGGACCTAGAGTCGAGATAATTCTAAGAATACTTTGCGATCCAACCATGGCATGGTGGACCGAGGTAATGAGACAACAAGGGGGAGGTAGGGTGCCCACACCCTACAACGATGATTTCTTCTATTGGTGGAGGTGACAAGTTGTTTCTTTGGATGACTAACCCTATGCAGGGATCAACTTCAGAGGAGACCCTGACATGCCACTGCCACCAGGGACCGCCTATGGGGACATAGGTATGTCACATGTTTTTAAAAATTTCATTTTGCTTGTATTTTTTGTATAGTAAAAATATTTTTGGATGATGTTGAAGTACTAACTAGACACTTGTGTGATGGAGACGTAGGTCTGCGATGATTGGACGGGCTTCCCTGACATCGTCGGAGGCACTGGGGAGATGAGGTGGCGAGATGAGAAGCAAAGAGAATCCTTCAAAACATGCAGGTAAACCTATCTTGTTTGACACATATGATTCTGATGGTTCAGGTAGAGGATCTGTCGGAGGCCATTTTTGGCCCTTGGGTATGGAAGTAAGTGATGATTAAAGCAGAAAAGATAGAATGTGAACTGTGCGGAAGACATAATGACTGATATTGGGTCGAAGTGAGTAGAAGAGCATAAAAGATGGTGCGAAGTAAGAGAAAGCAAGACATTGGACGAGGAGATCGAGGATGGACAGATCAACAAGGAAGAAGGATCGTGGACAACTCAACAAGCAGAAAAAGCCACCGTTGGATGCTTTGGAGCACCGCGCGAGAAGGAAGGAAAGACATGCTGGTGAAGCCCTAAAAATGTGGGTCAAGTTGACCTAGGGTTTTAGACACCTAGGGTTTTGGTATCTAGGGTTTTTACATTTAGGTTTCAACCTAAGGATGTCTGAGAGCTATTGTAATGTATAAATAAAGGTCTAAAGGACCTGGGATGGGTTGGTGCTAAGTTGGTTGAGAGTTCATTGTTATTGTATGATTGAGTGAGTACTACTATGTGAGAGAGAAGTGATATGGGTGAGGGCCTTATGTATTGTAATATCTTCAGTTGGGTGCGAAGATCAACCATGAAGTTGGGTGTGTAGGAAGGGGAGGGAGAGAAAGAGAGAGAGATATATGCAAGCTAAGAGCGCAGATAGAACTATATGTTTTCACATAATATATCAAGAAACACAGTTCTGTGGATGTAGCCCTAGAGAGAGGGTGAACCACATATATTTTGTGTCTCTGTGGTTGATATTATGTTTTTTTGCCTTCTGTCATCCTATTATTGCATTATTGTGTGAGATATGATAGATAGTTGTGCGAAGTAGATCTAAGCTGGTAATTGATATCTAGATGTTGTGTTGTGCTTGTATCAGATCCACTTTGTATTCCCTTGGTTGTAGACATCTGTTTCCTACAACCCCCCATAGCTACTTCGGGTGAGATTGCATCTTCCTCGCAGGTGTTGTCGAAAGGGCCAGTAGTTAGGGATTTTTGGTGCGCTATTGGAGATGAACCCTGGGTCTGCCCCTGTGCCAACAAATGGTTTCATTGTTAGGACCAGAATCTTCTTGAGGGAATGTCAAGGTGGTTTCCATCGAGGACAGAGATTCATAAGTGGATAGAGGATCAAGAAAAGGACTTCGCTGAAGCCCAGAATAAGAAACCTAATATTAGTACAGAGGATTGGTTGGGAAGATATATATTTACTGATATACACTAGATTTTCTTTGGAGGAATCCATCAGGAGCTATATGAGGGGCTAGCTAGGTTAGCAGACACCCAATTTGATATTAGATCTAGACCACCCATGGTTTGGTGTCGGTGTTGATCAAGAAGTTCAAGAGAGTTGAAAACATCGTGTCAAGAGCATTAGATCATTGGTTCGATAGTACCATTGGAGGGTATATCACCGAGTTTGTTGTTGACATAGTAGAGTCATATAGCCAAGCTAAGAGGTATTTATTTAAGGGACCCAGAGGAGAATTTCTACACTTTTTGAAGTTGAAGATCAAGATGTTATTGCATGAGAAGAACATCTTGAAGATACAATATTTGGTCGGATTGGAAAAGGCTAATGTTCAATAACTCAGATAGTGACAACAACACAGAGGCTGGACATACGCGCAATGGGAGAGCATTCAAAGAAGTCCCTCTTGCAAACCTTTTTAAGAAGAACTATGGGGACGAGGGTTTCTACAGTGGAGAAGAGGCAGATCTGACAGATGAATAGAATTTAGAATCTGCTAGGGCAGAGGAAGGGAAAGCTGAAGAACCTCGTCGGGAAGAGCCAGAAACTTTAGGAACCGTGCTGACTATTGAAGTAAGTACTATTATTCCTCTTGTTTTTTCAACAACATTAAGCAATCAGAGTTATCATAGCCACCAGAGCGCTCTAAGAACTATCACTAGTAGTCCACCACATACTCAGTCAGGGAACCTAGGAAGACCTATGGCAGATGAGATGAGGTTACCCACCTTTAGAGGAGATGGATCTGAAGATCCTGATCAGCACTGGTTTTTATGTGAAGCTGTATGGAGTATTAAGTGTTGGTTGTGGAGTCTAATTATGTTCCTGATTCATAGGTCCTTGCTTTCAGCCATGTTTATACCCCATGAAGACTTTACACCCCATAAGTATGTACACTCTTCCATGCGGGGGAGTGCAGAGGGGGGGGCGCAGATCTAACGGTAGAAATTATGTTAGGGTTTTTTTCCCTAGAAGGCAACCCTCTGTTATAAGGGAAATATATTGTGGCTATGCATTATGGTGAGTATTGTATTCTAAGAGAGGATATTTTGAGAGAAAGAAGAGGAAGTTATAGCGGGTTTTGCTGTAGGTTGTATCCCTTCATTTGCTAGATAATAATAAATGAAGGACCTGGCAATTTCTCTGGTGGACATAGCCCACACTCGGTGAACCACGTAAACCTGTGTCTCTCTTGTATTGTGTATCTTCTATGTTTTGTTTCCGCATTTTTTTTTATTTTATTGTTCCGCGGTCCAATTTTTCTAACAACTGGTATCAGAGCAAAAGGTAACTTGTAGGAAAAGAGGGTTCCTGGTTTGAGTGGGAGCAATGTCGGAAGATGGAAAGTTTAGGGTCGAGAAATTTAACGGCCAAAACTACCATTTAGGAAGATGCAGATGGAAGATTATTTATATCAGAAGGATCTATTCCTACCATTGGGCGGAGTAGCAAAGAAGCCGACGACCATGAAGGATGAATAATGGGAGATTCTTGACAGAAAGGCTCTAGGAACGATACGGCTGAGCTTGGCAGCGTCGGTGGCTTTCAATATTTCGAAAGAAAAGACAACGAAGGATCTGATGGACGCATTGGCTAAAATGTATGAAAAACCCTTAGCGTCTAATAAGGTATTTCTAATGAAGAGATTATTTAATATGAAGATGTCAGAAGGTGGGTCTGTTGCAGATCATTTAAATGAATTTAATACGGTTACTAATCAACTAAATTTTGTAAAAGTGGACTTTGATGATGAGGTTAGGGCTCTTCTAATCTTGTGCTCATTGTTAGAAAGCCGGAATGGCTTGGTCATGGTTGTAAGTAACTCTGTCTCTGGTTCAAATACTTTAAAATTTGATGATGTTGTTGGTGTTATCCTTAGTGAGTAAATGTGATGGAAAAGCACAGGTGAGACATCAGGTAATGCGTTGAACATGGAGAACAGGGGAAGACAAAAGGATAGAGGAAAAGGCTCAGGGAACCATGGGAATTCTAGGAAGGGAAGATCCAAATCTAGAGTTGGAAAGATAGAGTGCTAGAATTGTGGGAAGAAAGGACATCTGAAGAAATATTGCAGAGCTCCAAAGAAACAAAGAGATGGACAACAAGAGAGAAATCAGGAAGCAAATGTAACAGGTGATGTGTTACAAGATGCTTTGATTCTTTCTGTAGATAATATTTCTGAGTCTTGGGT
>ML782611.1:132583-150233 GCA_009831015.1 Picea engelmannii
TGTATGTGTATGATTGTTCATTTGTTCATTGCTTATTTACTCTGCAGTTATTGGATAATAATGCTTCATTGATATAACACTTGGATTATATGGTTAAATTGCTCTATTACTTATTCACCCCCCCTCTCAGTAATCCAACAATTCCTGGAAGCATATTTTGATGATTGGACTGTTTTTATCTTATTACAAAATCATATTGAATGTTTAAGACTAATGTTGGATAAGTGCAGGTAGTGTCAAATTGCCTTGAACCTGAAGAAGTGCATCTTATTTTCACCATTTGGAGTGTTTTTAGGTCATATTGTGTGTAAGCAGGGACTGCTGGTAGACCCATCTAAGATTGAAATTATAGTTGATATTCCCCCTCCTACTTCAGTCAAACAGCTACGCACTACGCTGGGACACACTGGATACTACAGGAAGTTCATTAAAGGATATGCACAGATCACAACACCCATGGAGAAGATTTTGAATAAATTATGTCAGTTTAATTGGACATAAGAATGCCAACAAAGATTTGACACATTGAAATAGAAAATGGTTGTTGTGCCTATCCTGGTTTTCCCAAATTGGAGAAAGGAATTTCATGTGCATGTCGATGCATCTTATATCACATTAGGAGTTTTTCTAGCACAATCGAGAGCTGGAGACATTGACCACCTGTTATCCTTTTCTAGCAGGAAGCTATCAACAATTGAGATTAATTACACCACCACTGAGAGAGAAGGGTTAGCCATGGTGTATGCGCTACAGAAGTTTCACCACTACTTGTTGGGAGGACAATTTAAAATGTTTACTGATCACTCCACACTAAAATACCTAGTCAACAAGCCAGTGTTGGGGGGGAGAATATGTAGATGGCTTCTACTATTTCAGGAATATTATTTTGATACTGTGGTTAAGCCATGGAGAATGAACAAAGGTCTTGGCCACTTGTCGAGGTTAGAACATGGAGAAGAGCCTACTAGTTTGGAGGATACACTGTTGGATGCACAATTGCTGGCCATTAAAAATATTTATGATCACTTTGCAGAGATAGTCCAGTTCTTGTCAACAGGAATGGCACCGAGTGAATATACAATCACCCAGAAGAAACAACTGGTAGTGCATGTTGCAAAATTTTCACTTATAGCTTGAAAACTATATAAGATGAGGCCTAATGAGATATTGAGGAGGTGTGTTATGGAGGCAAAGAGACCATTGATACTCATAGAAGCTCATGAAAGCATTGTAGGAGGACACTACGCAGGAAAAGAAACAACGCATAAGGTTCTTAGAGCTGGCCTTTGGTGGCCTACCTTACACAGAGATGCTAATGACTATTACAGAGCCTGTGATGTATGCCAAAGAGTTGGAAAACCGTCCAGAAGAGATGAAATTCCTTTAGTACTGCAACTGACCCTACAAGCATTTGATAAATGGGCCATTGATTTCGTGGGACCTATAAACCCACTAGGGAAGCGCACAAGAGCCAGATACATAGTCACTGCGACAAAGTACTTGACTAGATGGGTCGAAGCAAGAGCAGTTAAGGATTGTAGTGCAACTACAGTTGTGCGCTTCATATTTAATGACATCATAACCAGGTTTGGATGCTCGAAGATCCTTATGAGCGATCAAGGCACACATTTCATCAATAAGACCGTTGAAGCCTTGACTGAGGAATTTGCATTCCATCACTAGAAGAGAACACCCTACCATCCACAAGAAAACGAGATAGTTGAAGCATTCAACAAGATTATGGAGACAACGCTAACAAATATTTGCAGTGTGAATAGGGATGACTGGGAGTTAAGAGTACCAGTAGTACTATGGGCCTATAGAACCACTTGCAAGAAGATGACCATGCAGACTCCATTTATGTTGGTTTATGGTCTCTAAGCATTTGTCCCGATAGAATATTTGGTCCCAAGCTTAAGAATCACAACCTTTACAACTATGGATGACATTGGCATTGTTGAAGAGAGGCTCGCGGAGTTGGTTGAACTAGAAGAAGACAGATTTATTCTAGGATTCCATCAGTAGGGATAGAAGGAAAGAGAAAAGGCATACCATGACAGACACATCAAGAAGAAGGCATTTAAGCAAGGCGATTTGGTACTGATATACAACAGCAAATTCATGAAGCATCCAGGAAAGTTCAGAACACATTGTCTTAGGCCATATGAGGTTGCCTACGTTACAGAAGGAGGAGCTACGTAGTTGAAGACCTTGAATGAAGAATGGAAGGAAGGTTTGGTAAACGGGAGCCAATTGAAATTGTATTATGACAACCCGCTGCCTCAAAACTCTCATTAACAGCATATGGAAAAGGGTCCAGGTACCAGGTGTAGTTGAAATTGGGTACCAGACACATAAAAGACAGTTTTTACAAGGAAGGAAGGGATAGAGCAGAAATCACAGGTTGCTCCGCATAGCCTGAAGTCGAAGAAAATCAGAAGGATCAGATCTGAAGTGCCTTGGGATGAGTCACAGGTGAGTGTTGGGGGCTTGTTGGCCCTTGGGTATGGAATTAAGTGAAGACTAAAGCAGAAAAGACAGAATGTGAACTGCATGGAAGACACAGTGACTGATTCTGGGTCAAAGTG
This sequence comes from Picea engelmannii, assembly GCA_009831015.1. Classification (NCBI taxonomy): domain Eukaryota; kingdom Viridiplantae; phylum Streptophyta; class Pinopsida; order Pinales; family Pinaceae; genus Picea; species Picea engelmannii. The sequence continues at coordinate 135,172 of ML782611.1, forward strand.
AGCAGAAGAGAATAAAAGATGGTGTGAAGTAAGAGAAAGAAATCCATTGGATGAGGATATCGAGGATGGAAAAATCAACAAGGAAGAAGGATCATGGACAACTCAACAAGAAAAAAAATCCACCGTTGGATGCTTTGGAGCACCGTGCGAGAAGGAAGGAAAGACAGGTTGTTGAAGCCCTGAAAATGCAGGTCAAGTTGACCTAGGGTTTTAGACACCTAGGGTTTTTGTATCTAGGGTTTTGACACTTAGGTTTCAACCTAAGGATGTCCGAGAGCTATTGTAATGTATAAATAAAGGTCTAAAGGACCTAGGATGGGTTGGTTCTAAGTTGGTTGAGAGTTCATTTTTATTATGTGATTGAGTGAGTACTACTATTTGAGAGAGAAGTGTTGTGGGTGAGGGCCTTATGTATTGCAAGATCTTTAGTTGGGTGTGAAGATCAACCTTGCAGCTGGGTGCTCAGGGAGGGGAGGGAGAGAAAGAGAGAGAGAGAGAGAGAGATGCAATCTAAGAGTGCAAATAGAGCTGTATGTTTTCACATAATATATCAAGAAATGCAGTTCTGTGGACATAGCACTAGAGAGAGGGTGAACCACATATATTTTGTGTCTCTGTGGTTGATACTATGTTTTTTTGCCTTCTGTCATCCTATTGTTGTATTATTGTGTGAGATCTGATAGATAGTTGTTCGAAGTAGATCTAAGTTGGTAATTGATATCTAGATGTTGTGTTGTGCTTGTATTGGAGCCACTTTGTATTCCCTTGGTTGTATACATATGTGTCCTGCAACCCCCCATAGCTACTTCAGGTGAGACTGCATCTACCTTGCAAGTGTTGCCAAAAGAGCCAGTAGTTAGGGCTTGTTGGTGCGCTCTTGGAGTTGAACCTTGGGTCTGCCCCTATGCCAACAACCATGCAATGGAAAGTAGTTGGTGTGCCCAGATCTTGGGTGTGACTCTTTCGGCGTGTCGCAAACGTCATGTTTTGTTATCATGACACATATCTGGTGTCGCAGGCGTAGATGTCGACGATCTTGTATTATCGGTTGTATATGTGTATTGAGGGTGTTATCCCCAATTTTTTACTATAAACATCATATTTTTTGAAATATATATAAAAGAAGGGATCTTCATCTTTACTTATATTACAATGTGTACATTGATGAGATAGTTTTATTTTCTTTAGTTATGTGAAAAATTCCAATCTAAAACGAAATTATCATGATCATTAGATACATAATTAGAACTCCTAGGTATGTGATAATAACTAATAAAATCAAACTGTCATTCTAAAAGATGTACCTGTAGGAATCGTCTGAGTAAAGTAGGATCAAGCACACGGTAACTGTCGTTCAAATGACATACTACTAACTAGGAATCCAAGCGAACCTCTAAAGAGTTAATACCATGTGAGATGGCATCGCGCAAAATTTCTATAATGATGTTATATTTTGCCACATTATTCATGGATGGCCCTCGGCATACGCCACCTAAAAACACCAGTAGACCCTCGGGTGATTAAACCACCCAAGCAACGGAAGCCAAGTTCCGTGTATGAGTATTTTCTCTGTCTGCGAATCCTGAGTAGATCGAAGACTCCATTGACATCTTCCAACCAAGGGAAAACTCGATAAGCAAGTTGAAGATAAGAAGAAAGGGAAAAGATATCTACACTAAATTACATTAGTATACAAAGAGTTATGCCCAATCTTGGGGCTCAAGCGTAATAAATTTGAAGTAGAGCCCATTCCTAGGCTCGTCCAACATATTCCCTTCATAGTCTTCTAACTCATAGGTTCCTTTTTCTAAGACATGTCGCATGATATAGGGACCGTGCAACATGGGTTTAAACTTGCCTACCCCCAGTGGTTCTTTGGCTTGATCATATAAGAGGACTAAGTCACCCTCAATGTACAACCAAGGACAAATAGACTTATCGTACTGGACCTTGACACATATTTTATTCACCTCAATAGCCATAGAGGCATCTCGACGCTGCTTGGCAAGACTCTCTAGGTGTACAAGGTGTCGCTAGAGATCAGAAGTGTCAGGTACGAGTGTGACTGCCAACTTAAGAGAAGGGATATCGCATTCAATAGTTAATATTGACTCCACACCGTGTACTAATTGGAAAGGGGAAAATCTAGTGGAAGTCTTGACTGAGTTTCAGTATGCCCAGAGTGCGGAATATAGCATAATGTGCCAGTCATACTTATTATGGCTGACAATTTTCTACAAAATGGTCTTGAGAGACTTGTCGACGGTCTCTACCTATCCATTTTCCTGGGGGTAGTAAGGGGAAGAATGACCATGCTTAAACACCATCTTGGATTCTATCTCTTTCATCATTTCATTTTGAATGTGACTGCCATGATCAATGACAATCTCACTTTGGATACCAAACCGGGTGATAATTTGATTTAATACGAAGAAGGCGGCAGTATTCCTATCCGATTTAACTGTAGGCATGGCTTTGGCCCACTTAGTAAAGTAGTTGACAACCACGATAATGTGTTGATTCCCCCCAAGTCGAAGTTGGGTTGTAATCCATGAATTCCACCCCCCACTTGGTGAAGGGACTGACGGTAATGACTAGGTGAAGAGGGGCTAGATGCGAGTGCATTTTCCAAGTGAACACTTGGCAGAGGTGACACTTATTAACCGCTGCAACACAATCTAATAGATTGCTAGAAATAACCAACTCGCAAAATTTTATGGGTTGTCGCAAGCCCGGATAGATGACCACCACAAGCCCCACTATGGAAATCGTTTAGAACTAGCTCGACTTCTTCGTGAGTTAAACAATGACATAGGATATTTTCTATTCCTCGGAGATACAAAGTGTTATCGACAATAGTCTAATTCTTAGCTTGGTATCATACACGTCATCGATCATCTCGGGAGAGATGTTGTGGGATCTTCAAGGTTTGAAGATAGAGAACAATGTCTCCATACTAGGGGTCGGACGATGAGACAAGGAAAATGTGTTCGTCCACAAATGAATCAACATGGATAACATCCTCATCTAATCTTGGAAAGTCATATATTAACTCCGCGACGACTAGTGATTTCTTTGATTTCACAGAAGTGAAATCGAGAACAAATTCTTGTAAAATGACAATCCATTTATTATATTTCCCCCCTATGATACGCCTGGTAAGGACGGATTGAAATTGATTGACATCGAAAACCACATTAGTCTTGTAAAGAAATATATAATTGCGTAAATGTTGGACTGCGTGAACGACAATCAAATCTAGCTTTTCAACATGAGAGTAATTGAGCTCAGGACCGACTAAGTTTCGACTAAGATAGTAGATGATGTGCTTGCAGAGCTCATCATTCTCTCAAACCAAAAACATACCAACCGTCTCCTTAGACGCGGCAACATAAAGCAAGTAATCCCTGTTGTAGTCAGGAGACTTCAGTAGAGAAGTCGATACCAAGGATTTCTTCAAAGAATCAAAGGAATCTTGGGCTCGCTCATCCCAGATAAAAGGGGTGTCCTTCTTCAAAAGACACATGAAACCCTTAGTGATATTGGCCTAGTTTACTATAAACCAACGTAAAAAGTTAGATTTCCCTTGTAAACCTTGAAGTTGTCGAATAGTGTGTGGGGGAGGCAATCAAAGTATTTCCTCAACCTTTAACGGATCTACCATGATCTTGGTATCAAAAACTAAAAATCCAAAAAGATGACTAGACCTAACGCAAAATATGCACTTATGCGGGTTCAACTGGATTCTATAGTAACGACATCTTTCAAAAACTAGCCGAAGGTTCTTAGAGTGATATGCTCTCTTACGAGGGTGAGCAGTAAGATCATCAAGGTAAGCTTCGACTATATGCTTAAGATCGTGGAATGCGAAGGTCATAGAACGTTGGAAGGTTGCGCCGATGTTTTTAAGGCCGAAAGGCATCTTCCAGTATGCGAAAGTACCCTAAGGACAAATAAATTCCATCTTGTGTTGATCCTCAAGTTTAATTTGAATCTGGATATACCTTGAAAATCCATCCATGAAATAAAACACTTCGCTTCCCGCACACTCGTCGAGAATATGATCGATGAATGGTGTCATTTGTTGGCGGAACTATTGGTGTTGTGTATCCATCTACAATTGATATCCAAATTTCAAATGCTTGTGCCTATATATATGTTTTCATATTTATGCTCCAAAATGCATACTTTTGTCCATTGAACTATGGTATTCCATTTTTATACAAGTTGTTTCTCTCCATGATCTACCTTTCAGTGGTTAAATTGATTTCTGAAGGAACCTGCTCTGATACCAATTGTTGGATTACTGAGAGAGGGGGTGAATCAGTAATAGAGCAATTTAATCATTTTTAACCATATAATCCAAGTGTTATATCAATGTAGCATTATCATCCAATAACTGCAGAGTAAATAAGCAATGAACAAATTAAAAATCATACACATACACAGTACACCAGTGTTTTACGTGGAAACCCAAAGCGGGAGAAAACCACATAATGTTTTTTCTTATATGTCTTGAAGAATTACATTCATTGGAAGAACTAACTTCCTTTGTTTTCTATATGAAACTGGAAGGAGGCTCCAACCCCCTTGTTTCTCAGGCTACAACCTAAGGGAAGCTCCAACTCCCCTATTCTTTGGCTACAACCCGAAGGAGGCTACAACCTCCTATGTTCTCTGGCTATAACTGGAAGGTGGCTACAACCACCTGACCTTGCCCCGTCCAACTGCCCTGAAGTAGAAGTAGAATGATGGAACCACTATCACACTATCACTATGAGATATACTGTTGTAAACATGTACCAATAAACTTTAACCATGCATCAACCTGTACCTCAACCTGTACCATAAACAAGTGCATCAACCATGCACCAACCTGTACCAAACAACCTATAATCAACCTGTACCATAAACATATGCATACAACCATGTACCAAGTATGTACCAATCATATGTCAACTACTCATCAACTATGACTCATTAATACATACCAACATCATCAACTATACACCTCATGTATGTGCCAACTCATCAACTACTTGTCTCAACCATGTATCCAACATGTACCTTAACCAAAATCCCTCATCAATTTCATCATCCAAATATGATTTGTAAATCTGTAATAGAACTGGTTTATATGATCACATACCTGCAAACATTCCTTAATTTTCACAACAAGAGACTAGCATTTTCATCAAACTTTTATTTAGTCTCACATGACTAGTTTGGGATTAGTCAACAACCCTAACTTGAAATAATCATAACTATGTACCTGTAATGAATAAAGATATGAAAATAGTATACAATGTTCTTCAGTTTGTTTTGTGAAATTCCTCCAGGTGTCACTACTTGGAACTTCTCATAAAAGGAGTTATAGCAAAAATGGCATACCTTGCTGAATTCTGGCTTATTTTAGACAACGACCTTGTAGAGTGTGCCCCGCACGAAATATTTGCTTGATCGATCTGAAAATGTTACACATAATAATAAAGTCTATACTCTAACCAAAACATTTTTTCTTACTGAATTTGTATATTTTATGAAGAATGTATGACGTTTTTACCTGAAACACATGTTTTAGACTAGTTTTAGGACTAGCCACAAACCTTATTTTCCACAGAGTGTAACTCCAAAAATACAACGAACCACAAGCTAAAAATTTTACCACAGATACTTGGATATGTTTCCTCAATGGCCTATCAATTTCATGGTCTGAATTATTCTAGAAAAAAATTTATTGAGAAAATGGTGAGATGACTTGTAAATAACATACCTTAGAAAGAATCATCAAAAGAATTTATCCTCCCTTGAATTTCGGCCTTCTTTTCTTCACCTTCCCTCTAAAATTCAGCTTAGATATCCTTTGGTTACCTCAGTCACCTATAGATATTAAATATTCTCAAGTGTGATATAAAATGAGAGAGATTTGCCTCTTATTTATACTCTCCAAGTAGCTTCCTTAGAAGCATCTTCTAGGTCACTTTGTCCACTTTCCTTATTTTAGGATTAACCCACTTCTAATTTCTCCATTAAATTTATTATTTAAATAATTTATTTTGTATTCACTTTGAATTATAGTACACTCATCACTTTACAGAAATGGCATGACATGTACTATCCATCTAGAATAGTCTTACCTGCAAATATATCAAAACTCATATCATTATCCATCAAACAAACTTGGGTCCATTACCCAAACTCGGGTTCCCCAACTTCTCATGGCCATAACTCTCTAACCGTGAGGATTTATGTGACGTTCCACATACCATCGGAAATGGAATGACATGTACTATCCATATAGAAAAGTATTACCTTCAAATATATTAAAACTCATACCATTATACATGAAACATCCTTGGTTCCATTACCCAAACCTTTGTGCTACCAGAATTCGCTACCAGACTTTCTTCAAGGGTTGACATCAATGACAACCAACCTTAATCAACAATACCCCACTTTGTCATTGATGGAAACACTTTGATGAAATATTGAAATCATGTCATGCAATATTGAAGTCATATCACCCATGCTCCCCCCAGAACCATGTCTATGTCCACTGCATCTCTGTGACCATTTCCCCCCCTGGAGTCATGCCTCCGTCCTCTGCATATGATAAATATCTCCCCCTTTGTAATCAATGGAAAATGTGTCTTTTCATCCGGGGTTGCTCCCCCTAACTGAATTGTCTGATCTCCCAACCTAAACTGTCCTCTTTATGGTGCTTCCTCATGTACATATAAGACATATAAGATAGGCATTCAAAAGCATTCATTTTGGAGTAGAAATAACTCTCAGTCTCTGGCGAAGATACTCAAAGGCTTCCCATGGAAGCGGTTTTGTAAAGATGTCTACCACTTGTTCTTTTGTGCCCACATACTCAACTCTGATGTTCTTTTCTGCAACCTATTCCTATAGAAAGTGATACTTGATTGGAATGTGCTTCCTCTTGGAGTGCATCATCGGGTTCTTTAAGATACTGATGGTGCTTGTATTATAACAATATATTGGAATGGGCTCATCATACTCAACCTGTATATTTGTCAAAGTTTGTTTCATCCATAGAACATGTGTACAACATGTTGTTGCTGAAATATACTCTGCCTCAGCTGTAGATAGAGATATTGATGATTGTTTCTTTCTTAGCCATGATACTAAACACTCACCCAAGTAGAACACTACTCCATTGGTGATTTGTCGGTCATCAATACAACCTACCCAATCTACATCTGTGTAGGCAATAAGTGATAGATCCTTTCCTTTTGGATACCATAATACAAATTCTTTTGTTCCTTTGAGATATTTGAAAATCCTCTTCACTGCTAATACATGTGATTCCTTTGGTGCTGCTTGAAATCATGCCACCTGTCCAAATGCCTGCATTACATCTGGTTTGGATGTTGTCACGTATAGTAGGCTACCAATCATTGAGTTGTATTGCCTCTGATCTCTAGACTTTGAATCATCATCTTTTCTTAACTTGCAACCGGTTTGCATGGGAGTGATAACTAGTTTGTAATCTTCCATTTCGAACCTCTTTAGCATTTCTTTGATATACTTGGTTTGAGAAATAAAAATTCCTTGGTTGCTTTGACGTATCTGAAGTCCCATAAAGAAGGATAGTTCTCCAAGTAACGACATTTCAAATTCATTCTGCATATCCTTTGCAAATTTTTGGCTTAACCTGTCATCATCACTACCAAAAATAATATCATCAACATAAACTTCAATTAATAAAATACTATCTTGACTTACCTTGATGTGGAGGTTGTTGTCTGCACTTCCTTTTCTGAACCCTGCCTATTGTAGATATTTATCCAGTCTAGAGTACCATGCTCTAGGAGCATGTTTTAGACCATACAAGGCCTTCTTTAATTTACACACATAATATGCCTTCTTTGAAAACTAAAATCCTTCTGGTTGTTCAATGTAGACTTCTTCTTCAAGTTGCCCATTCAGAAAAGTTGATTTTACATCCATCTGATACACTTTAATATTTTTGAAGCATGCATAATCTAAAAGTAATCGAATTTCTTCCATTCTGGCAACTGGGGCAAATGTCTCTTCAAAGTCGATTCCTTCAACCTATGCATATCCTTTACATACCAATCTAGCTTTGTTCCTTGTAACTTGTCCATGTTCATTCAATTTATTCATGTATACCCACTTTGTGTCGATCGCATTCTTATCCTTTGGTCTTGGAACCAATTCCCAAGTGTCATTTTTCTCTATTTGATCCAATTATTCATCCATGGCCTTGTTCCAAAATTCATCCTTGATGTCCTATTCAAAATAGGTTGATTCAATCGTAGATGTGAGTGCTAGGTGTGTTTGTTCTAGTAAACGGATTATTCTTCTAGTCTCAACTCCTACGTCTTTGTTTTCGATAATCTGATCTGAAGGATGATTCTTCTGTACTCATCTGCTAGGTGTTTTTGGAGTTATTTGTTGAACTTTCTCTTTTGTTTATGTCGAATCCTCTTTGTCTTCCCCTTCTTTTTCATCTTTTTTTTCTTCTCCATAAAGTTGTTCCATTGATTCATTTTCTTCTTCCTTTAATTATTGTCTACTTGTTTCATCAATTGTTACGTTGATAATTTCCACCACTTTGTTCAATCTCAGGTTGTAACACTTGTATGATTTTCTTGTACTTGAGTAACCAACAAGTACTCATTTGTCCACACGAGATTCAAACTTTCCCATTCTGCCATCTTCTCTTTTGATGTAGCATTTGCTTCCAAAAACTCTGAAGTGCTTTACATTTGTTGGTCTTCCTTTCCATAGCTCGTAAGGAGTTTTGTCAGTGTTGTTTCTGAGCATTAATCTGTTTTGAATGTGAAATTTTGTATGGACTGCCTATGTCCAGAAAATATCTGCCAATTTGGAATCCATTAGCATTGTTCGAGCCATTTCTTGTATTGTCATGTTCTTTCTTTCAACAACTCCACTATGTTGAGGTGTCCTAGCAATGGAGAATTGCCTTTTTATTCCATGATTGTTGCAGTAGTCCATAAATTCCTTTGAAGTGAACACTCCTCCATTATCAGATCTCAAGAATTTGATTTTTGAATCCATTTTATTTTCGACCATTTCCTTGTATATCTTGAAGTTTTCAAAAGCTTCTGACTTATTCTTGAGAAAGAAAACTGCAATCATTCTTGTATAATCATCAACTAACAACATAAATTATTTCTCACCTTTTAATCCCTTTGTTGTAGTTGGTCCAACTAGATCAGTATGCACAATTTCCAGTGGTCTTGTCATTGAATATTCCTTTGATTTGAACCTAGTATTTGTTTGCTTTCCTTGTTGACAATGCTTGCATAAAGTGTTGGTTGGTTTTGTGATCCGGGGCATTTCTCTGACTGCTTCTCTTTAGCTGACTTTGACAAGGTTATCAAAATGTATGTGACCCATTCTTTTGTGCCATAGCCAACTTTCATCTTCCTTTCCTAGACAACACTTTTCATTTCTAATTTCACTTAACACATATATGTTGCTTGAAGTTCTTGCAGTTGTAGCAATCAATTTTCCTGAACCTTATTTTCTTATCTCACACTTTTGTGAATTGAAAGTAACTGTATGACCTTGGTCACACATTTGACTCACACTTAGAAGATTATGTTTCATATCTTCTACTAGTAGAACATTTTCTGCCTTTGTATTCTTGTTCCCAATTCTGATTGTGCCTTTTCCAATGATTTTGGCTAAATCATCATTTTCAAAGGAGATTGATCCATCTCTTTCCTTTCGTAATGTAAGAAACTTATCTCTATCACTTGTCATGTGTTTTGAACACCCATTGTCAACATACCAACCGTGTTTCTTCTTCTTAGCTTGTAGAGCGAGTGTGCATTCTTCATTTCTATACTGATCTTGCTTTCTTATCCATGTCCTTTTCTGAGGTTCATGTCTATGATTGTTGTTATTTTGTTGCAGTTCTCTAGGAGGGATTGTCATTCTACAATCTTTGGCCATGTGTCCAAAATTTTTACATTTGTAACATTCCACTTCAGTGCTCAAAGATTCAAACATGTTGTAAATTCTTCTTTGTGTTTCAGTTGGCTTTCTTGGATAACCCCTTTGTGTATGACTTTCAAAGTTGTTTTTGTTCCTATTGTTAGCTCTGCAATTCACAACTTTATGTCCAAAATTATACATGCATAACCTAAACCAAAAAATATAGTTTGATACCTGGGAGTTGAAGATCTTCTTAAAGGAGGTACTCTTATGAATTCTTCTTCTTCCTAAGGCCTATCTGTCGGTTGTTGATTATGAAATCTGAATCTTCCTGGTGGAGGAGTGTCCCTGTAATCTTCCTTGTAGATCTTCATATCCCCTTGATTGTTTTTGTAAATCTTTTTGGATATGTTTCTTGCTCTGTTGTTTTGGAGCTTGATCATTTCTTTGTATGATTGTATCCAAGTCCGGACTTGTCATGATGAGATTTTTGACTGTTGATAATGTCATCCAAAACTTTTGAGATGTTATGCATATTTTTCTTTTGAAGATCCTTTCTTAATGTGACAATATCTGCTTCCTAATTTCTAATGATCTTGACTTTTTATTCTAGCTGTTCTTTGAATGCTTCTTCAATTGTTTTATCTTCTTCTATTTGAACCTTCAAATTTGTGATCATTTGTTATAGTTCTTGAGTGTCTTCTTTCTTGTCTAGTTTTGCTTGTAATTTCTTTTTTTTCTTCTTTTCTCTTATGATAACTTCTATGGCACACATTAATTCCTCTCAGTAGTCAACTTATGCCTCTTCAATCTGTTCTTCAACTTCTTCATATTCTTCTTCGGCTTCTTCATATTCTTCTTCGGAGTCTTGTTTATCAAAGTCTTCTACTTCCATGAATAGAACTCTTTCTGTCTCACTGTCACCGACTTCATCTTCATATGATGATGAGATGTCTTCTTTGGTGCATAATCTTTTCTTGAAAACTTTCTTTATGGTTCTTTTACATTTATATGTTTGTTTTCCTTTTGAGTAACCTTCATCATTTCTCTTTTTCTTATAAGGACATTTGTTAGCAAAATAACCAATACCATCACAATTAAAAAAAATTAAAGGAATCTTACATCTATACTTACTGTTGGTTCCCTTATTCAGTCTTTTGACAATGTTGGCCACTTCTTCATCATCTTATGAGACGTCACTACTACTGCTATTTTCTTCTTTTTGAGTTCACTTTTGCTTTGAATTTTTGGGCGTTGAATTTTTGGATTCTTTGAAGGCTGCTTCTTTTATATATGGATTTTCCTATTCAGTTCTCATTTCATATGATGTGAAGATTACATGTAATTCGTCCATTCTTATTGAGTTTAGATATGATATTTCTTCTAGTACTGATATCTTAGGGTCAAATATCATATGAAGAGATCTTAGTACTTTTTGAACAATTACAGATTCTTTGATTTCTTCTCCCAATCCTATGATTTCATTCACTGTTTCATCAACTCATAAAAAGTAAGCTACACTATTCTAATCTTCCTTAATCTTAAGTTGTTCGAACTGACCTCTGTAAGTTTGAATCTTTGTTTCTTTGACTTTTGAATATTCTTCATAAATATTTTGAGTTTTCTCCCAAATCTCTTTGGCAGATTTACAATGTGCAACTTTGGTGAATATTGTTTCACTAAGACCATTTAGAAGTGCATTTTTGGATTTTGAATTATTCTGACCGAGTTTCACTTCTTTCTCATTTGTTGGTTGAACTGCTGGTGTTGTGTATCCATCTGCAATTGATTGCCAACTTTCAAATCCCTGTGCATGTATATATGTTTTCATCCTTATGCTTCAAATTGCATACTTTTGTCCATTGAACTGTGGTATTCCATTTTTATACAAGTTGTTTCTCTCCATGATCTACCTTTCATTGGTTAAACTGATTTCTAAAGGAACCTTCTCTGATACCAATTGTTGGATTACTGAGAGGGGGAGTGAATCAGTAATAGAACAATTTAATCTTTTTTAACCATATAATCCAAGTGTTATATCAATGTATCATTATCATCCAATAACTGCAGAGTAAATAATCAATGAACAAATGAAAAATCATACACATACACAGTACACCAGTGTTTTACGTGGAAACCCAAAGCAGGAGAAAACCACAGAATGTTTTTTCTTATATGTCTTGAAGAATTACATTCATTGGAAGCACCAACTTCCTTTTTTTTCCAGCTGCAACTGGAAGGAGGCTCCAACCCCCTTTTTTGTCAGGCTACAACCTGAGGTAAGCTCCAACTTCCCTATTCTCTGGCTACAACCAGAAGGAGGATACAACCCCCTATGTTCTCCATCTACAACCGGAAGGTGGCTACAACCACCTTTCCTTGCCCTGTCCAACCGCCATGAAGTAGAAGTAGAATGATGGAACCACTATCAAACTATCACTGTAAGATATATCGTTGTAAACCTGTACCAATAAACATGAACCATGCATCAACCTGTACCTCAACCTGTAATCAACATGTACCATAAACAAGGGCATCAACCATGCACCAACCTATACCAAACAACATGTAATCAACCTGTACCATAAACAAGTTCATCCAACCATGTACCAAGTATGTACCAATCATGTGTCAACTACTCATCAACTATGACTCATTAATATGTACCAACATCATCAACTATACACCTCATGTATGTGCCAACTCATCAACTACTTGTCTCAACCATGTGCCCAACATGTACCTTAACCAAAAGCCCTCATCAATTTCATCATCCAAATATGATTTGTAACTATGTAATAGACCTGATTTATATGATCATATACCTACAAACCTTCCTTAACTTTCACAACAAGAGACTAGCATTTGCATCAAACTTTTCTTTAGTTTCACATGACTAGTTTGGGATTAGTCAACAACCCTCACTTGAAATAATCATAACTATGTACCTGTAATGAATAAATATCTGAAAATAGTACACAATGTTATTAAATTTTTTTATGCAATTCCTCCACGTGTCACTACTTGGAACCTCTCAGAAAAGGAGTTATAGCAAAAATGACATACCTTGTTGAATTCTGGATTATTCTAGAGAGTGACCTTGTAGAGCATACCCCGCACGAAATATTTGTTGAATTGATATGAAAATGTAACACGGAATACTAAAGACTGTACTCTAACCAAAACATTTAGTCCTACTAAATTTGTATGTGTTATGAAGAAGTTATGACATTTTTACCCGAAACACTTGTTTTAGACTAGTTTCAGGACTAGCCACAAACCCTATTTTCCACGGAGTGTAACTCCAAAAATACAACGACCCACAAGTTGAAATTTTTACCACATATACTTGGATATGTTTCCTCAATGTCTTATTAATTTCATGGTCTGAGTAATTCTAGAAAAAATATTTATTGCAAAAATGGTGAGATGACCTGTAAATAACATACCTTAGAAAGCATCATCAAAATAATTTATCACCCCTTGAATTCTAGCCTTCTTTTATTCACCTTCCCTCTGAAATTCAGCTTAGATATCCTTTGGTTACCTCAGTCACCTATAGATATTAAATATTCTCAAGTGTGATATAAAATGAGAGAGCCTTTCCTCTTATTTATACTCTCCAAGTAGCTTCCTTAGAAGCATATTCTAGGTCACTTTGCCCACTTTCCTTATTTTAAGGTTAACCCACTTCTAATTTCTCCATTAAATTTATTATTTAAATAATTTATTTTGTATTCACTTTGAATTATAGTACACTCATCACTTCATAGAAATGGCATGACATGTACTATCCATCTAGAATAGTCTTACCTGCAAATATATCAAAACTCATACCATTATCCATCAAACAAACTTGGGTTCATTACCCAAACCTAGGTTCTCCAACTTTTCATGGCCATAACTCTCTAACCGTGAGGAGTTATGTGGCGTTCCACATACCACCAGAAATGGAATGACATTTACTATCCATATAGAATAGTATTATCTTAAAACATATTAAAACTCATAGCATTATACATGAAATAGCCTTGGGTCCATTACCTAAACCTTTGTGCTACCAGAATTCGCTACCAGACTTTCTTCAAGGGTTGAAATATGTTCGACAACACAGGTATTCCAACAGAGGGAGAACATCTTCATTAACCACTCACATAACCAGATCAAATATCAATACACCAATGTTTTCACGTGGTCAAACCCCTACGGGGAAACATCCACGTTCCCAACCAACGCGATCACTTGGAGCGGTTTATTAATGCAAAGAAAAAGATTACAGAGAGATTTTACAAGAGATTTTATCACAATCGATCATCGACAAATGACCCTCCATGCTCTTTAAATAGAGATCATGGACCAATCAAGTGTTAAGCCACAGATCAATGGTCGTTAAGATCGAGGAGAGTATGAACCGTCAGATCACTCTATGTCGGGAACATATCGTGACTGTCAGATTTCCTAACTACAAATGCATACTAATGCATACTAAAGAAACACACTAAGAAACACACTTTTACCTAATGACATATTAGACCAAGTATATCTTAACTAACTCCTAAGTGTATAAATATCCTAACATCCCCCCTTAAGAACAACTTGGGATAGGATTGAAGGATTTACAATAGTGACACAATAGGAGAAGGAAGGAGGCATTAGAGCCTATCCCCCTTTAATGACAACTTCCTGAACTCCTAACATAGATCAAAGTTTGGAAAACTTCACTTTTGTAAGAGACTTTGTGAAAATGTTTGCAACTTGATATTTTGTAGGGCAAAAGAGTGTTACAGGTATGAACTAACTGAGAGGGGGGGGGGGTGAATCAGTTAGTGTAGATTATCAACAATCTCTCCTGTTTTTAACTTTGAATCATTAATCTTAGTAGCAGTGAGTCTTTACTTATGAAGTTCAGAGTTATAAACATAAAGCAGATAACATAAAGAATAGAAATCACACACAACATTTACTCACAAGTATGAGACACAGATTTTTCAAGAGGAAACCCAACCAGGGAAAAAACCTCATCTTCTTAAGATGTTAAGCAAGCTCCAACTGCATTACATCTCATCTTTTATGAGCACCAACTCATAGAGGCTACAACCTCTGAT
>ML782611.1:157335-183981 GCA_009831015.1 Picea engelmannii
TTCAGATTCTACAAGCACCCACTTGCAGAGAAAGAGACATTCGTCTCCCTAGCACCACCCTACCACCCTTATTTGCCAAAATAAATATTGCTCAAATCAACTTGTTCATTCTGATATAGCTTGCTTACCCTTTTTGTTGATCTGCTCTGCATTCTTCACTGTCTCTGATCTGCTGCTCTGCTTCACCGTCCTCTGCAGCCCATTCTCAGCTTCTTCTATGTCGCTCAGATTCTCCTCTTCCTTTTCTCACCTGCAGAGCTCTCTCTCTGTCTTATTTTTTAACCACCACCTCATCTCTGTTCCAGCGCATTATATAGATTCACCACATGCAGTGGTTTTCCTTGTGTTTCTCAACTCCAACTACAGTTTCCCTTTCTTTCATTCTTTCTTCTGCTTTTCGCATGCCAACATTCTCCCTGATTTTCTGAACTGTCTCTTTGCATGCCTCCTCTACGCATGCCACATCATGCAACATTGTGTTCCTCCTGTCTTAACTGCCAGTCTATTTTTAGACTGAAATTCCTTCCGCTTTTCTCAACTCCAACTGCAGTTTCCCTTTCTTTCATTCTTTCTTCTGCTTTTCGCATGCCAGCATTCTCCCTGATTTTCTGAACTGGCTCTTTGCATGCCTCCTCTATGCATGCCACATCATGCAACACTGTGTTTCAGCCCAGCGCTGTGTTTCAGCATATGTAACATTACTGTGTTTCAGTTGTTACAACACTGTGTTTCAGCATAAGTTCCAACTCTGTTTCAGCATTGCGTTTCTACATCTGTGTTTCAGCATCTGCGTTCCAGCATCTGTGTTCCAGCTTCTATGTTCCAACATCTGTGTTCCAGCTTCTATGTTCCAGCATCTGTGTTCCAGCACTTGTGTTCCATCACTTGTGTTCCAGCATTTGTGTTTCAGCATCTGCGTTCCAGCATCTGTGTTCCAGCATCTGTGATTCAGCTTCTGTGTTCCAGCTTTGTTTCGGCATTGTGTTTCTGCATCTGTGTTCCAGCATTTGTGTTCCAGCACTTGTGTTCCATCACTTGTGTTCTAGCATTTTTGTTTCATCATCTGTGTTCCAGCATTTGTGTTCCAGCACTTGTGTTTCAGCATCTGTGTTTCAGCTTCTGTGTTCCAGCATTTGTGTTCCAACACTTGTGTTTCAGACTGTGTTCCATCATTTGTGTTTCAACATCTGTGTTTCAGCTTCTGTTGTGCGTGCTCCACAACCAACCGATTGCCATCAATTCCAGCATCTCTTGTGCATGCTCCATAACCAACCGATTGCCATCAATGACAACCGTGACCGTCTGCGTCATCTCTGCTATAGCCATATTTCCAACAAAGAGCACTTCAATAACTTGATCATGAATTAGCTTTCTGATGAAGTGCATGTGTAGCTCGATGTGTTTTCTACGTTGATGTTGAACTAGGTCTTTGGCAAGCTTGATGGCACTCTGATTGTCACACCAAAGGTTGGTTGGATGCTGGTGTTGGAATCCAAACTCTGAAAGGATCTGTCGAATCCATAGGGCTTCCTAACTTGCATTTACCGTTGCTCGGTACTCTGCTTCTACTGAAGAAAGTGAAATAACCTGTTGTTTCTTACAGGCCCAAGTGACAGGTCCTGAACCAAGGCTGAAAATATAACCTGCAGTAGATTTCTGATCATCAAAGTCACCGGTCCAATCTGAATCAGTGAAACCAACCAATAAAGGAGTCCCCCATGAACTGTAATGTATCCCGAACTGAATCGTACCACGAACATAGTGAAGTATCCTTTTAGATGCTTTCCAATGGCTTTCATGGGGTGTTTTCATATATCGGGAAACAAGACCAACAACAAAGGAAAGATCAGGATGGGTATGAGTCAAGTATAAGAGGCTATCAACTAACTGACGGTACAGGGTGGCATCAACTTCAGGAGAAGTACAGGTGGCAGAAATCTTGACTCCAGACTGGAAGGGATAAGGGGTTGGTTTACAATCGTCCATGTGAAAGTGACAAAGAAGGTCACAAGCATACTTAGACTGGGAAAGAAAAATTCTTTCATTGGTTTGCAAAACTTGGAAGCCAAGGAAATAGTGCAAAAAACCTAAGTCTGTCATTTCAAATTTCTTCTTAAGGCTGGTTTTCACATGGTTTAAAAGTTTTGAGTCACTACCAGTAATGATAAGGTCATCAACATAAAGGACAAGGATTATGAGATGGCTTCCTACTTTCTTGGTATAGACATTAGGATCAAAATGGCATCTAGAGAATCTAGTGGCAATAAGAAAGTTATCCATTTTGGCATACCAAGCTCGGGGAGCTTGCTTGAGACCATAAAGAGATTTCTTGAGGCGAAAAACAAGGCTAGAGTCATTCTGTACATAGCCAGGAGGTTGTTCCATGTAGATTTCTTCTTGCAAATCTCTGTGCAAGAAGGCAGATTTAACATCCATCTGATGGACCTCCCATTTATGTGAGGCAGCAAGGGCAAGAGCAAGGCGGATGGAATTCATTTTTTCTATAGGGGAAAAGGTTTTGGTATAGTCAATTCCTTCAACTTGGGAAAATCCTTTGGAAACTAACCGAGCCTTGTGTCTTTCAACACTTCCATCTGATGCATACTTAGTTCTGTAGACCCATTTGCATCTAACAAGTTTTCTTCCTTTTGGAAGAGATACAAGATCCCAAGTATCGTTTTCCATTAAAGAACGATACTCTTCATTCATTGTTGTATCCCAATATGGATGACCTGAAGCTTCTGCAAATGTCTCTGAATCATGAGTTTATTAAACTTGAGCCAAAAGAGAAGAGGCTCACTGGAACTGTGAACATGTCCAACATTGATCTGAAGGATCACTGACAAGATCACTAGCTACTTCTCGTGTTGAACAAACCCATCGAGGAAGCGATGGAGGTGGTGTTGGTTCAGGTTCAAAGGACTCATCTAGAGGAGGGTGAGCAGGTGGAGGTGGATTTTCATCCTCACTGTCATCATCTGAAGAAGAAACCAGATCATAATAAGGCCCAAATGCCGAAGATGGATCGTAGGCCGAAGAAGGCACAATCACCAAATTAGGCTCACAAGCCAAGAGATTTTCATCAAATTTAACCTCTTCTAATAATAATTTCATTATAATGTGATTGAAGAAGTTTGTAACCTTTGACATCTTCAAAATAACCAACAAATATACACTTCTCACTTTTAGGCTGCAATGCTTTCCTTTTCTCATCAGGAATGTGAGCCCATGCTATACTGCCAAATACACGGAAGTGACTTACATTTGGTTTAATTTTATTCCAAGCTTATTCCAGTGTTATATTTTTAAGATCCTTTGTGGGAGTGCGATTGACTATGTAATTTTCAAAGTTGATTGCTTCCGCCCAATACTTTAGACTTAATCCCTTATATTGGGTCATACAATTATCCATTTCTTTTAATGTGTGGTTCTTTCTCTCAGCAACACCATTTTGTTGTGGTGTATATGGAACAGTTTGTTGCATTTGGATGCCTTGTGTAGTGCATTAACTTGTAAAATTATTGTTCACATATTCGCCTCCATTATCTGTTCTTAACTTTTGAATTTGATGTCCAGATTGTTTTTCTACAAGGGCATTGTAGGCCAAAAACTTGTCAAAAACTTCACTCTTAAGTTTTAAGAAGTAAACCCAAGTACATCTAGAAAAATCATCAATGAAAGTTAAGAAATACTTGCATCCAGAAAAGGAAGGAGAAGAAAGTGGACCACACAAATCACTGTGAACAAGCTGTAAAGGGCCCGAGGCATGCCAAGAGGCACATTTGTCAAAATTGTCCCGATGATGTTTGTCGAGAACACAACTGGCACAAACACCATCTCTGCATGAAACAAGAGGAAGACCAGTCACCATCTATTGATTACATAGTTGATGCAATGAGCGATAGTTTAGATGACCAAACCGCTCATGCCAAAGTTTGCTCTAGTCATCACTATGAGCAACGAAAACTGATGAAAAATTTGATGACCCAAAGTTGTCAAGTTTGTACAACCTGGTAATATCATTATCAATTCTAGTTCCAAGAACATGCTTAGGATCATTTAGATCCTTGATTACAACTTGGTGAGTTGAAAACTCTACGGTTTTACCTTCACCTGAATGAGTGATTTGGTATACTGATAGAAAGTTACAAGAAAGATTTGGAACACATAATACATCATTGAAATGACCATTTTCTACCTGAACTATTCTAGATCCTACAATGCTAAGAGATCTATCATCACCAACAAATATTTTCTTGGTGTTACATTCATTTAGAGTAGAAAATATGGTTTTATCCTTATCCATATGATAAGATGCTCCTAAATCAATAAGCCACTCATCAGCAGAAGAAGTAGTAGTAGAAGGTGTATTGAAGGAGAAACCAGAAGCAGAAAGTGCATGTCCATGAGAAGAAGAAGAAGAAGAAGAATCAATACTGATGTTGTGTTTCTTCATTGTTGTTTCTAAGGCTGCCATCTTCTTGAAACATTTGGACTCATCATGACCATATTTATCACAAAAGTTGCAATGTCTATTAGTATTCTTACTTTTACATTTTGCTCCTTTGTCACCATTAGGAGTTGAAGCTGTCAGAGTGGGTTTGGGACCCTTATGTTGTTTGTTGTTGTAGAGAGGATGTTGCTTCTTGGGATACTTGGGTTTATATTTCTGTTGGGAAACTAAGGCTTTGTTGGAGGTACCTGCAATGTTGATCACTCCAAGTTGTACAAGATTATCTTCCTCTCTAATCAAAGAAACACAAAAGGACTCAAGAGTGGGTTTTTCTTAAGCTTTCCCTAGAGCCTCTCTCATGGCATAAAAGGTAGATACAAACACAGAATATGCACTACCTGGCTTAGAAAGAATAAGATATATGCAACACTCTTCCTCCATTTTTATCTTACATTCTTCACATAAAATTCTGATTGTTTTAAACTTAGATAGATAGTCTCCAAGGAAAGAAAAATCACTTGGACTAAAGGTCAATATTTGATTTTCTAATTGTTTTGCTCGAATAATATTGAGTTTACCAAACACAGATTCAATCGTGTTCCAAGCTTCTTCGGGGTCATCAATTCCTTGAAGGTGGTACCTTAAATCAGGAGAGATGGGCATTTCGATTAGTCCACGTTCTTCGTCATTCCTATTATCTCATTTGGATTTCTTATCATCATCAGTGGGTGTTGTTTCCTTTCCCAAGGTAATCCAGTACAGAACTTTACTTCTTAATAAATCTTCCATATGGGATTTCCATTGGAAGTAGTTGTTGTTGGTAAGCAAGACATTACTTATAGAATCCATATTAAATATGCAGATAATGTGGATTTAAAAATTGAAACTAATGATCTGGATGGAAAGATCTCAAAAAGTTATGCGGTTTTAAAAAAAACACGGCATTGAAAACGGACTTCCGATGTGAGAGTTATGCCCTTTTAAAAAAAAGACATAAACGGTAACCAAATAACCACGTGATAGTGTAAGCTAATTTATGAAGTGACCCACTTTTATAAAGAGAAGTGGGGATCACTTTTACAATGAAGTTACCTTATAACAGAAAAGTTGCATGCAAAATAAATAACTCTAAAATAAAATATAAAGCTACTTATAGTGATTCACTTTTATACTTGAAGTGAAATGCACTTTACAATTTTTAGCATGAATTTTTTCAAAAAAAGTAACAAATGAGAGGCTTGAACTCAAGTCCTCTTACTTAATAAGGCAAGTTTTAACCAAATGGTCTAGCAAAACATATTGTAATGTTTAGAAGGAGGATTTTTGTTTTTGTTGTTGAAGACAGCCTTGGAGAGCATGCTTAAAAAAAACTCTTTTCACACAAGAAAAAAATTTCGCTTCTTGATGACAACAAGGGTTAGATCTCGGTTAGCTTACCCAGAAGATGCACCTTTTCCTATCTGTTTCTGATTTGTCGAGATCACACAGGGCGCGGGGAAAATAGCATATGCATATCTAAAAGAGTAGCAACCCACAAATAAAAAATACAAACCGAAATAAAATCATAATAAAACTTTGCAGAAATTTAAAAAATGCGTATTGAGGCTTTATACCTCCGGATTTGACTATAATGGTCGTATCTTGGGCAAACAGAAACCTTTTCAAGTGAAACGAAAAATGTTCTTGAATGAAACGAGTGATCTGGACACAATGGAATAGTCCTCTTAGCCCATAAATGTATGGAAATGCTATAAAATGGAGATGAGGCAACTCGACTTCACGATCTCAATCTACAACAGGAGCGGGTCTTCAAACAGGCTCTGATACCATGTTCGACAACATAGGTATTCCAACAGAGGGTGAACACCTTCAATAACCACTCATATAACCAGATAAAATATCAACACATCGATGTTTTCATGTGGTAAAACCCCTACGGGGAAACATCCACGGCCCCAGCCAACGCGACCACTTGGAGCAGTTTATTAATGCAAAGAAAAAGATTACAGAGAAATTTTACAAGAGATTTTCTCACAATCGATCATCGGAAAATGACCCTCCATGCTCTTTAAATAGAGATCATGGACCAATCGGGTGTTAAGCCATGGATCAATGGTCGTTAAGATCGAGGAGAGTATGAACCGTCAAATCACTCTATGTCAGGAACATATCGTGATCGTCGGATTTCCTAACTACAAATGCATACTAAAGAAACACACTAAGAAATACATTTTTACCTAACGACATCTTAGACCAAGTAGACCTTAACTAACTCCTAAGTGTCTAAATATCCTAACAACATCAATGACAACCAACCTTAATAAACAATCCCAAGGTTTGTCAGAACCATTCATGGATTCAATGATGGATTTGTTTGAGGGAAAAGTCTCATCGAGGTAGTCATGTTAACAAGACAACGAAGTGGCCCAGACGGGCTTAAGAATAGGATCCTCCTCATCTGTCGGCGAGGTAATAGGATCAGGATTAGCGGAAGAGTCAAGAACAACTTGATACACAATCTCCATTGGTAATAGTGGCATGGCCATTCCAGCATGTGAATGACCTTCACAAGAAAATTCGAGGAAAGTAGGGTCCAAGGATCATTAAAATAGGAAGTTCAAAAAGGTACGGAGCTCTCTGACGAAAATGGCCTACTCGACATGGCGTAAACATGGTGAATCAGTGCCATGAAATCAAAGGTACCCATAAGGGATGAATACATTTCAACACCTATATTCTCAGTTGTCGGTTGAGAATTGTCGACCACGGGGATCGACTGTCCAACTGATGCATTAGGGCTAGCATACACAAAGGATAATTGGTTGATTGTCATGATCTTCCCATCAATTGGAAAATAAAGATTGCAGAAGATGGATGATATGACGACAGTCATAGAATAGGTCCAATTGCATCCTAGTAGCAAGTTATAATCAAGAGGCGCATCAACTATCTCAACATCCACCTCTACTATTTTCCCACCTAACTGGACCAGAAAGGAAAGAAGAATATTGTGAGGGTGGAAGGAATGACCGTCAAAAGCAGCCAACGTGGTTGGCAATTGAGAAAGATTAGGAGAGCCAAGAGCTTTCCAACAGATCAGGGACATTACACATGTAGCATCACCTTCATCAACAACCGCACGTTTGATGGTATACTTTGAGTACCCCACGTGCATTTTGAATGCCACATGGTAAGGCAAGTGAGGCTTCACATCCGTGATGTCAAACTTGATAACTTTTGAGCCACCGGGGTCTAGAGATCCTAACGCAGATAGCAAGGAATTCCTCTGTGAAAGACACATCTGGAGTATCTCCAGAGCTGACATCGCACAAGGGATTTGACCTAGATCCTCAATAATAACGTAATTATGGACGGCTCTAGTATTTGGATTGTGGGTAGATCGCTTGAGTACTCCTTTCATAATATAAGGCGATGGCTCTGGTTTTTCGATCTATAAAGTCATCTTCGGAGGAGGAGGAGGAGATTCTAGACTAGGTAAAGCCTGTGAAGAAATATAATCGTGATATCGGGTGGCTACATGAACCTTATAATTGACCATATTGATACACAAATGGTCATCATCTTGTGATGATGGGTTTTGACTCCCACCGGCCACATTTTTGGCATTTGAGGAGCTCGAGGCCATGTGTTGTTTATGTGGGAAAGGATTCGTCAGGACGACGGGCGGTAGATATAAGATCCTCACAACTTCCACAAGTTTGGGGCATAAATGAGTAAGGTGATCGTTCGTACAAAGATTACAGGGAAATTTCACCTTATGCCTTTCTTTCTTTCCCTCTCCAGCATTATTATTCGTCTTCTCATTATTACCATTGTCCTTGGGTTTATTATCATTTTTCCCACCCTTACGATTATTATTATGTCCTTTCTTATTATTCCTGCTTGGTTGTTGGTTACCATTTGGGTCGGTTGAAGATTGCACGGAATCTACATCCGTCGACTGAGTGGGATTGGAAGACACAGACAAAGTTGGCCCTCCTACAAACTGGTTTAGAGATAACTCTTTCAAATGGATTTTCACCGAGTCTGCGTATTTTACATTGGCGAAGCCTACAATGCCATCAGCATGAGGTTTGGGATTTTGTATAGGGTCATAATTTGACCTCAGTGCATCTAAAAGATTGTGGTATAACATCCCAGACTGAGCATATATAAGATCTTACTGCTGGGATTTGACAATTGCTTCTTCCTCAGTTGTAACCCCGGGTGTATCAACATCCTTCGAGATAGGAGGCTGCAAAGACATTGTAAAATAAATTTTGAGGGTATGGAGGTCTTAATAAACCTCTTCCATCTATGACACTCCTAGATATGATCTGAGATATGAGTGGTTGCATCCTGGCGTAAAGTCAACAAAAGTTCTAGATCAACATCGTAATGAACCGATAATTGGAAGTGGTTAAGGAAGACTAACACCATATGAATAAAGGTCCCATATGCCCCCCTAGGTATCTTTATATACCATTTCATAGAGACCCCAATGAGGGTGTGTTGAAATAATCTTAATCGAATGGAATTGTAATTAAGGGAATTTGAGGAGCACCATAGGTGAAAGGTGGTAACCTGATCACCAAGATCCTCGCCATTCTTACCTTTGAATTTTGGAATGTCCGAAGGAAGCTTGGTGGGGATGGGGGGCCATGTAGGATCATGAAACACAGGGTATTTCATCAACTTAGACAATTCTGGCATATTAAGCGTGACCATAAAAGGGAGATGGTGTTGCGGCATCTGGCCCCAAGCTCCCTGGAAAGATTTTTTTTTAGGAACTGTAGCCCATCCAGGGTTTTGGTAAGCACCATGGCCCTATCCAAGATTGTAATACCCTCCTCCAGGATGATTCATAAGAGGTTGGTTGGGCATCATTCCAATAGGAATTTTCTAATGAGGGTTATTAAAAATTTCCCCCAGTCAGAGTAGCTCTGGGTTGGGGGTTGCCCAAGGTGTGAAACTAACCTACTCTGGGTGTGAATCCAGAGGATAGAAGTGGATTCTTCATGCCAAACATGTTGTTCATAATCGACATTGAGGAGGTGAGGGTATAGGATGGAACTTGAGCAGAATCTTGTCTACTAGGTTGGTTTCTCCACCCAAAAGCAAGAGGATTAGACCCAAGGTTAAAAAAGGGAATGCCTCCCATATTAGGAGTCATTTGAGGGATTTGAGAACCACCAAATGAAAATGGAATATAAGGAGGGTTTATGCCCCCAAGTCCAATGCTAGCATTAGGGATAACAGCTGGGATGGAGTTTGAAAAATGTGAAGTAAACTTTGGCATACCATAGGAAAAAGGTCTAGAGGCCATAGGGATGGACTGAACATTATAGCCCATGGAGTGACCAAGAGACCCACATGGGTTCGAGGTAAGAGATTGATAATTCACTATAGGACGGGTAGTAGTAATGATAGGTGCCTATGGCACTACAACCATTGTGGTCGTAGGAGTCGAAGGGGTGCCATTAACTATAGTAGGTGTGGGAGTCGAAGGGCTCCCAGTACTCTGATGACTCATTTTAGTACTCATCCTTGTAGAATCACAAGTCTGAAAAGTGGAGGTGTGTGTACCATGTCTAATAACTCTACACCTTTTAGAAGGCAAAGATCGAAATCTGGTGGTAACTGTAAGAAGCGACGGGACCGGAGGGGATTTTGGTTTGAATCCACGATGACTTAAGACTCGAGATACAAAAATAAATCCTAAGGCAAACTAGTAATCAAAGAGAACAACAATAATCAAACAGCCAATATGCACATTAACGAGCTAAAGTGGCTGAAAGGGGCCTCCCTCCCAAAAGAAGATATGTCTCGCCCAAGAGGGGCCTGAGACTCCCTGCTAAATATCATAGGTAACCGAATCATTTATAAGGGCCCTCGTGGGCTTAATAACCAGTCGTTAAGATCCCCCAAGAGAGGTAATCCTCCATAAAGGTTGTGTGATGTTTGACCCTTATCTGACACAGGGTACTTGCAGAATAACCCATGTAAGTAACCTATGTGGCACTTAAGTCAAGCAACTAAGAAACCAATGTATAACCGATGCACAGGCGAGCAATCGTAAGTCAGGTCCACCATATGGGAAGGGTATCAAAGCCCAAAACCTTGAAAGTATCGCCTCTCACAGAGTTAAGGGCACTAGCAAGATCCCTAGATACGAATAGATCCCCAGAAATATCTCTGATGCTAAGAAGGTATTAGGGGGATATCCATTCAACCAACCTCGTGCGACCTCATGATTAACTCTGATGTAAGCGAAGCCTCCTGATATTACCGATTATATAATGGATTTATCCACTCCCTTATTCAGACACATATGTTGATTTAATAGCCTTGGAGAAGTTTACTCACAAAATCCTATGTGAAGGCACTAAATCCTAAGCTAGTTTGTGCACCCTAGAAAATAAAATTGTGAGTAATCAATTTTAAATTATAGCGTTAATTTTAATGGTCATGCTTACTCAAAAAGGTATGGTAGTGAAACTCATGATGTTATGACTCAACAAGTAAAGTAAATATGAATACAATGAAAATTCCTAACTTCAATTTTCAATGAATGATATGCTTCTTAAAACAGTGCAATTTTCAATTTCAACTCTGCAATTCTGAAATAAAAATGAAATCTTTCTTTTCATGCATGAAGCTAAATGACGGAGACTCAAAAGATCAAAATTCCAATCAATGCAAAATGCCTAATATTTTTTTATTTTCAATATAAGAAAAATGAAAATGCATGGACTGAACAGTAGTTTGATATATAAAGACTATACTGTGTATAGAAAGAGACAAATCAAGTAGGATACCAAGGGGAAAAACACCCAGCCCAATGTACAAGGACAATCAAAATGAAAAGGTGATTAGAAAGACTCCGCCGAAAAATTCAACCAAAGATAGGTTTCTTGTCATCCCACAAATAGTTAACAGTCACTACAGAGACCTAAGAAGACTCAGCAATCATCAAAACCTACCCAACAACCACCAAACCCAGCAAACAAGCAAAATAGGTTGATGTACACAATTCTTCAAGGAAACATCGCATATGTACGCAGCTTGCAGAAGGACAACATGCGTAGATACGCGATTGTCAAGAAAAAACCCGCGTATATGTTTCAAAAACATAGCTAGTCAAAGGAGAAGGTTGAAATACTTAGACCTAGAGTGAATAGATGATGTCAGGCAATGATACAACAAGAAACGCAATAGGAACAAGAGAAATCTAAGGAGAAAAACACTCCAAACCCTAAGAAAGAAGATTCAATCCCCAGTATGGTCGTCAATTTTGTTATGAGAAAAATCTCTCAATGGCTAGGGAAAACCACAACAGACGAAAATGAATGCAAAAATCAACTCTATTATCAAGTATTCTATATAAACAAATATGATAGAAAGGAAAGATAAAAGGCCTACCTCGTCTAGATGTTCGATGAATTCCACCATTGAGCACTTGACCCAAAGTAATATACTTGTAACTAGTCCTCAACAACCAAGCATATGGTGATAATATATGATGTTAGCACATTCAATAGAATAATCCATTAATATACATAACAAATACTCCCATGGAATAATAATTCAAATATTTTCAAGATATCAATTGGATGGGAAAAGAGTATTTATATTAATATATGATCAGTAGAAGTGAAAAAGTTACAGACTTCCGTGTCGGCATGGTTCAGAACCGAGAAACTAAGTTCCTTTCAGTTGGGCCTCCACTAAAGGCAAGCTCATAGAAGAGAGACAATGAAATTCTCAATCAATAAGGGAAGAGCTTGGGGGTTGAACACTGTGTTCAGAATTAAAGGACAAAGGGATGCATACTCAATATGAAGTGAACAATTTCTCCAGAGTAACTTTGCTCTCAAAGTTGAATTATTTCTCCTCTTTTCCATAGCTTGAAATCGGCCCATTTATAGCCTTCAAATGGAACTGAAGGGTCAATTCGGAACATTTTCAGTATATGGAAGGCCAAGAATCATTGATATCCTATCGTGACATGGAAACCCGACACCATTTTTCATTTTTGGGCACAAATCCCAATGTACACGTGTTGTAGTGGTCAACTTCTGTATACGCATGCTGTATAGTAGGCAAGGTGCGTACATGTGGAAAAAATGTATTTTTAGCTCTGGGATTTGCAAAAAGGGATGAAAAGTCTGCATAGGGAAATGGAGAAAGGACCTATGTGAAAGATTGCATAGGGTGAGGCAAATCTTTCTATAACAATAAGGAAATCCTAGCACTCAATATTCCACAAAAATCAATAATTCATGTTATAAGTGGGGTTGACCCCTCATAATATCCTCTACAAATATTGAAATATGAAAATAAAACATATAAAGGTCACACATGTGGTGACGTCAAACCCTCAAGAGCATGTATAATGCTTCCAAAGGCCATGTGGCATCATCAAGGAGTGTAGCAAGGCGAATACCATTCTCAAGTGTCATATCACATCATGGGGTGTCCAACTAGTAGAAAACCCCATCATCTCCATCAAACCCTATCATGGTGTCATCATCTACATGCCCATCATCCAAGGTGTAAAGGATGGTGTCCAAGGAGGAGAAGGGTGTATGCCATCTATGTGCATCATCCAATCATCTCCCGGTGAAACATCCTCCATCCAAAGCATGATATTCTCTAGGGTTCAGATCCTACGATGTGGGCTTCCTTCCCATATTTGTGCCACCATGACCAAATCTAGCATAAACAAGCCTATATGGAGGTCATCAAAGGACTAGAATATGTGAGAGATAATATTTGAGTGTGTCAAGCCACTAAGTGATCAATGTTATGCATCACACGTGCCATGTCTTGCAGTAAAGGAACAATGTCCTAGGTGAAATCCTCAGGCATCCTTCAAAGTACCATGTTAGGGGCATACAAATCACAACAAGTATGAGATCAAGTAAAGATGATGTTTATAAGATACACCGATATTTAGATCATACAAAGTAATTTGTTACTTAATTTATAAGCCACATAAATAATTCACATCAAGTATCCCTTTCAAATTTCACATTAGCTTGGGACTTTATGTAAGTTGGAAAGTTTGAATATGGGAGGAACTACATTTGACCCTATTAGGTGTTCCAACTAAAACAGTGAAATAAAAGACCCAAGTAGAGGGATATGTCCCGAGGGAAACAGTGAAAAAAAATAACCCTTCAAGAGTAAGTGTGGTAGTGGTACGTGTTGGTCTTACTTCATGGATCATGGTGTCATTAAATCCATTTCTATGGGCGCCTTTGTAGAGGGTACACTTTCTCTCGAGTTACCACTTTCTAAGTGATACATTTTTCCAAACCCCTTAATCTTCCTTTTTATTGTCCTCTTATCATATTTGTAAGTCCCGTTTATAATTTTTAAAGATATAACCTCGCTGCTTTGGGACTAAGGCAAACACAGAAAGGGTAGAGATCAAGTATGGATTGGATTTTGAGAGTTCTCTGTTATTTTCTCTTTATTTCTTTAGCATTATTCTTCCTTTATTCTTCTTTTTTTTGTAGTTGTAATCAACCTCTGGGCCTTTATCCCCTCTTCTCATGAGAGAATGGACCATGAACAATTACCAAGTTTAGTACATTGTCACATGCTCTAGGATGGTAAGTGTTAAGTATGGTGGAGAAACATAATGTTACCTTTGTGAGGGCCCCCTAATAGTACCCCTTTTCCTTGGGGGTGAAAACAAAGGACTAGGGAATAGATGTTGTCCACGAAGATGAAACAAAGAAGCAAGCATAACCTATTGAGCTTACAATTCATTATCCAAATTCAACCAATGATCCTTATTCACATGATTACTAATTTAATAACAACACTTTGTATGAAATAAGGACTAATATACCTCATGGTGATGCTAGCTTACCATTTCCCATACACTGACTTGACTTGATGTGATGAGCTTGGTTGATCCAAAGTAGAAGAGGCAATCTAAGGCATGTTGTTAGTCTGCTATCGTGGACATGTTGATCTTCATCATCAATAGGATCACTATGTTCATTGTGGGCCATGAGACACGATCTCCTCTAGTTACCCCTAGGCTGGGGGGAGGGGGGGGTAACATCTGGCTCCAACATGGGGACATATTCTCATCGTAGAGCACATGAGAACCTCATCATCTCTGGTTTTCAAAGACCTGCAACCCTTCAACCACTTCTAACAACACTAGCACTTCAGTAGTAGAGGTGGGAAGATGTGATCCACCCGAGTTAGTATACTGAAATAATGCTAGAAAGAAAAAAAAAATTGGCACTTTTCAAAAATCAAACTAAAGAAACACAAATTCATAATAAATCAATAAGAATAACAATTAAAGGATGATTATTCAAGATTAATGTAAGAATATACTATTATGAATGCATTATGCAAATATAAACAATGAGATGCAAGGATGCAAATGACCCACCTAAGATAAGACAAAGAAATCTAAGTGAAGTAATCTAACCAATAAAGTCATCCCAACATTCTATCAGAATGTCTACCCATATGCTTTATTCTAAACCATATCATATATAAATCAAGAACAAAATGGTCATGAGCTTAAATAAACACTACACCAAACTCAATCATAGAATTCAACTCATGGAGATAGGAGGGAGGGACAAAATCATGAAAAGAAACATCCTCATGATATTTTCCTATCCATCCTTGGACAGGGCTATGAAAAATAGATGAATTTTGATCCTCTTCTTCAACTACAAGGATATTCCCCAAATATTGAGAAGGGATGAGAAGAAATCTAAAAACAACCTTGTAATTGCTCATAAAAGAAGAAGATGAAATATAGGGCAGACTTTTAGGCTTAGAGAAATATATATGCTCCCAATCCAAGGAATGTTGCATGTGTATCCAAAAATTCATGCAACAATCCTTAATTTGAAAACATCCCCTCCCTTTGGACAAATCATCATGTAAGACATGATTCCCAACCGGATCTTGAAAGGACAAAGAAGATCGTTGAAAAATTGTAGCATGAAGTTCCAATTGTCCTGAGCAAATAACAACTTCAATTTCATCAAATTTTGAGCACCAAAATGGTTTAAAGTCTTCTTCATAGGATAGATATGAATTCTCAAAAGGATATATATCACAACCTCTAGGGTATGACCAGAAACCATCATGACAATGTTGTAATGAGCCATCCCCAGGTGGTTGGAACAAGTTTGTGATCTTGTCATCTTCATGTTTCCAAATATCTGCATCATTAGCAATCACATATGGTTGTTCCAAAGGAAAAAATTCCATATTATTTATTTGAAAACAAACTTCAATGTCGTAAATGGGATCTCTATCAAAACTAGAACAACTCATATCCCATTTGTGTCTCCCAACATGTATAAAATCATCAATATTTTCAATTGCATCATTAATTTTACCATCGTATGAAGGATCTAAAACATCCAAGGGTTCCTCCAAGAATCGATCACTTTCTGAGTTATGAAATGAATCAACATCAAAAACTTGGATAGGAGTACAACTTACCATATTCTCTTCATGTGCAGGAGGAATGGGAGCATGGATAACTTCATCTTTATTAGATAGAGGAGAAAATGTCTATGTCTTGTCTTCATGAAGGGCCTCTTCATCGATTGGGTATTCAACTTGGCATGCTTCATCAAAGTGTTCTTCAATAGGTTCATAAATCAGCTCATGTTCTCCTTTGTTTACTTGGTGACCTTCCTCATGAGTCATCTCTTCAGGCTCTCGTTCTTTTGTCAAGTATTCATTGTTTTCAATGGAATCATAAGGTGGTTCTTGCTCCTCTTCAAATTCATCAATTGGTGGGGCTATTGCCAATGTCTCATCTTCATGAAAATGAAAATTCCCAAAAAAATATTCTTCTTGAGCATGGTGTTCTTCCCTAAGGTCCTCTATAAGAAGGTCTGGGAAGAAACCTTCTTCAAGGGCTATTGCGAGATCCTAAAGAATGTGTTCATATGTTTGGAATTGTGGGCTCCAAAAGTCAAGAAACTTGTTGATGATATCTATGAGAGAATATATACTTTTAGGTTTGCAACAATCCTTGATCCAACCTCATATTTTGATGGCAAGGAATGTACGAACAATTTCAATTGTACATCCTGATGTCCCACTTTTATTTCTAGTATGTACTTCAAGAATTATACAACATAAGTGAAATGGAAACCTTTGAATTTTGGAGGGATTTCTAGCCATCTTCTGTCAAACTCATTTCGATATCTAGGGATGTTATCAAAGTCAATATAAAAATACATTCTTTCCCATGGTGCCATGATTCCATCACTCGATAATATGCAACTTCACTAAGTTGATAATAAAATGATACTTCAAAATACATGAGTGGATTCGCCAGATGATCTCATTTAGGCAAGGATCATCGAGGATAAAAAAAGGGATTCTACCCTTAATGGAGTTGTCAGGTAATATAGAGGAAATAGGCTTTGGGATAATCTTACCAAACAAAGTTTGTAGGAAGGATGACTCAATCCTCCCCGACAACGATGCCAAAATATTATCACGAGATTTGTACTTTTGCAAAGCCTCCACAAGATACCTATATATGTAACAACTAGAAGTTTCTACCATTGTCACCTAAGTAGAGACTTCCCTCATTTTAGCGATGGAAGAGGTCCAACACAAGGGAGTATTCCCTAGTGACCTCAAGGGATCAAGTAGAAATATTGACCAAGCCTACAACCCCTATCTTGGTCACCTAAGTGTTAGGTCTAGGTCTAGGAGAGGTAAGGAAAATACTGAGGCTATTTGTTCATCTGTATGAGACAATAAACAATCCAAAGCATAATATAGACAATTACCAAGTTATATAGCTCATTAATGACCTCTCAAACACTAGGTAATAAAATAAACCAATTGTTGTAGCAAATTACAATAGTAAGAAAATGTATAACAACAAACAATATTTTGTAACAACAATAGGAAAAAGTACCCAGAGATACAACAATTTAGCATGATAATTAAGCCTTCAACACGTGCAATAACATCCAATTGCTAGACTATGATTTTGAGTGTCCTTATCCACTATTTTAAGTAAGTGTGCAATAATAAAATCAAACCCGAGTGGCTATATAAAACATATATAACAACAACAATAAATATGATATTTTTTCCAAAGCTAGAGTTAGTGAAGTTAGTTAAATCGTTTGGAGAGAGAGTGTTAATTCTAAGAGTATTTTCACCAAAAACAAAACTCTAGACTAGTGTCTTTGACATTTTTATGGTTTATGGAGTCACTCATGCAACAATTGAATATTGAACTAGATACTAAATAAGGATGAAGTTCAACCCTAAGGTGCAACTTCTCTTGGGCCTTATGGATAAAACTTGCAAGAAAATGATTTCTAAGGTGCAACCCATCTTGGGCCCTAGATGTTGTTTTCCCTCTTCTATATAACCTAGGTCAAGGATCAATATGGAATATGATCAAAACCCTAAGGTACAACCTCTCTTGGGACTTAGGTATTTGAACCCTAGTAAGAGACTAGGTCTCTTAATTCCTTAACCAAAACTTGGACAAACAAAAGTGTAGAAGGAGAGAAACCCTTATGTCTACTTCCTAGGGTTTAATTAGAACAAAGTAACATGCAACAAGATATCAATTATCACATCATATCATGAGAAAATATTAACTTAAAAAAAAAAAATTACTCATTCAATTTTCTATGCCAATAAAACCCTAGTTGCAACAAGATATCATCCAAGAAATTCAAGCATCCACAAAATAATCCTTCTCCAAGAGGTGGCCACTAGATCCAAGAAGACAAAAGGGTAGAGTGAAACTGTTAGAGGGATCTCCCACACAAGTGTGTGGAATTAAGTGATGATGAAAATAAGTTGGAGAGCTAGCCTTATTTATAAGGAAACCCTAGCTCTCAAATTTCCACAAAAGTCAATAAGTTATATTACAAGTGGGTTCGACCCCTCATAATAGTCTCTACAAATATCAAAATATGGAAATAATACATAGAAAGGTCGCACATGTGGTGACATCAAACCCTCAAGGGGATGGAAAAGGCCTCGAAAGGTCATGTGGCATCATCAAGGAGTGTAGCAAGGTGAATACCATCCTCAAGTGCCATGTCACATCATGGGGTGTCCAAGTGGCAGTAAACCCCATCATCTCCATCAAACTCTAGCATGATGTCATCATCTAAATTCCCAATGTACAAGGTGTAAAGGATGATGTTTTAGGAGGAGGAGGGTGCATGTCATGATATTTGTGTGCCATCCAATCATCTCTCGGTTCAATGTCCTCCATCCAATGCATGATAACCTCTGGGGTGTAGAACCATGGGTGTGGGCTTCCTGCCCATATTTGTGCCACCGTGACTAAATATAGCATAAAAAAACATATATGTCCATCATCAAAGGTCCAAAATATGTGAGAGATAGTTTCTGAGTGTGTCAAGTTGTTGGGTGACTCAATGCTCTGCGTCACATGTGCCATGTCTTGTGTTAAAGGCAAAATGTCTTGGGTGAAAGCTCAAGGCGTCCTTGAAAGTACCATGACAAGAGCATCCAAATCAAAACAAAGTATGAGATCAATTAAATCCAATGTTCATAAGATATACCATACTTTAGGTTATAAAAAATAAGAGTTTACTTAAGATATAAGCCACATAAATAATTCACATCAAGTTTCCCTTTCAAATTTCACATTAGCTTAGGACTTTATATAAGTTGGCAAGTTTGAATATGGGAGGACCTTCATCTTACCCTATTAGGTGTGCCAACCAAAATAGTGAAATAAAATACCCAATTAGAGGGATATGTCCCAGGGGAAACATTGAAAGAAAAGAACCCTTCAAAAGTGAGTGTGATTGTGGTACATGTTGGGATTACTTCATTTCTTATGGTGTCACTAAATCCATTTCTATGAGCGCCTTTGTGGAGGGTGCACTTGCTCTTAAGTTACCACTTTATAAATGATACATTTTTATAAACCCCTTAATCTACCTTTTTATTGTCCTCTTATCATATTTGCAAGTCCCATTTATAAGGTCTCAAGCTATAGCATCACCACTTTAAGATCGAGGTGAACGCGGAAAGGGTAGAGCTCAAGTATGGACTAGATTTTGAGAGTCATTTGTTATTTTCTCTTTCTTTCTTTAGCATTATTATTTCTTTATTATTCTTTTACTAGAAGTTACAATCAACCTCTAGGCCTTTATCCCCTCTTCTCATGAGAGAATGGACAAGAACCCATTATCTAAGTTTAGTACATTGCGATAGGATCCAGGATGGTAAGTGTTAAGTATGGCGGGGAAACTAAATGTTACCCTTTTGAGGGCCCCCAATAGTACCCCTTTTCCTTGGGGGTGACAACACGAGACTGGGGCACAAATGCTTGCCACCAAAGGTGAAACAAGGAAACAAACATAACTTCTTGAG
This sequence comes from Picea engelmannii, assembly GCA_009831015.1. Taxonomy (NCBI): domain Eukaryota; kingdom Viridiplantae; phylum Streptophyta; class Pinopsida; order Pinales; family Pinaceae; genus Picea; species Picea engelmannii. The sequence continues at coordinate 177,194 of ML782611.1, forward strand.
CTTATGATCCATTATCCAACTTCAAAAAATGATCCTCATCCAAATGCCTAGTAATTTAATAACAACACTTCTTATGAAAGAAGGAATAACATACCACATGGTGATGTTGGCTTACCATTTCCCATACATTGAATTGACTAGATGATCTTTTTTGATCCAAAGTAGAAGAGGCAATCTTAGGGGGGCTACTAGGATGCTATGGTAGACATGTTGATCGTCATCATCAATGGTATCATTATCTTCAATGTGGGCCATGAGACATGATATCCTCTAGTTATTCATAGGCTAGGGGTAACATATGGCTCCAACATGGGGACATGTGTTCACCATAAAGCACATGAGAACCTCAGCATCTCTGGTTGTCCAATACATGCAATCCACTTCTAATGACACTAGAACTTCAATAGAAAAGGTGGGAGGATGTTATCCACTGGGGTTAGTATACTAAAATCATACTAGAAAGAAAAAAAATTGTTTTTTTCAAAAATCAAACTAAAGAAACATGAATGCATAATAAAGAAATAACAATAAAAAATAAAGGATGTTGATGGAAGATTAATGTAAGACTATACTATTATGAATGCATGATGCAAATATATACAATGATATGAAGGATTCAAATGACCTACCTATCCTACCTAATCTTAAGACAAGGAAATCTAAGTGAAGTCATATAACCAATAAATCCATCCCACCTTTCTATTAGATTGTCTACCCCTTTATTTTATTATGAACCATATCATAGATAAATCAAGCACAAAATGGTCATGATATGAAAAAAACACAAAACCACACTCAATCATGGAGGTGGGAGGGAGGGACAAAATCATGACAAGAAGAATCCTCACAAGCTTGGCGTATCATGTTGGATATGTGTTATATTCTTCACAAGACTATATGTATTGCCTATGTTGCATCAGGCGCACAGGGCGGTAAGAGCGGGGGCATATAGGCCCCCCCTCGGGGTGTTGTAGGCGGGTGGATCCCCCCTGCACGGGGGTTTTGGGGTAGCACCCCCCCAAAAAAATAAATCTTGGTTTTTGTGTCCATTTTTGGGCGGTTTTTCGGCACATGGTTTTTCACCAATGGTTTTCTATTTTCGGTTAAGGAATTATGGTTGTTGACTAATCCAGGTCATTGGATTAGGGTTTTGGATGTCGATGGCTCCTATATGTATATTATATTGTAAACAATGTATGATGTGAATGAATATAGAATATGTTGGTATTCCCAGTTTTGGTTTCCACGGAAAAATATCTGTGTAATGTGTTTATTTTCCATTGCATATTTTCTATTCTTTTATTGAAAATTTGTTTGCAGTAAATTATTGTACAAGGTTAAAATCTAAATATCCATCCTTGGACATGGCTATAACAAAGAGACAAAGGTTGATCCTCATCTTCAACTACAAATTTATTCCTCGAAGATTGAGAAGGGATGAGAAGAAATATAAAGAAAACCTTGCATTTTCCCATAAAAGAAGAAGATGGAATATCGGGGAGACTTTTAGGCTTAGACAAAGATATTTTCTCCCAATCCAAGGCGTTGGGCTCTAAAGATGTCTAAAAACAGCCTTAGTTTAACATTAATTTATCAACCCGAGGATTTGTCTTTTATCTCAAAGAATATCGACAAAGTCTATGCAGATAGCTCGTAGAGGCTAAAATCGTGTAGTGAAAGCAAATCTGAGTTTATCAACAATCAAGTACCTCAAACATTCATTAAAGATTCTAGGAATTGAAATCTAAAGTTGTGCAATGGAAAGGAACTAATTAATCTATTGAATTCATTTTAAGAGTGGTAATTGAATCTAGATAAAGACTTGTAGAAATGACTATTATTATGAATCAAATTGTTGGAAAGAAAAAGGCGAATTACTCTATCTATGGAAAGAAACAGAGACTGTAATCTAGTCGAAAAGAGAAAACAATCACATTTCTATTAAAAGGAACAACAACTATATCCGAACAGAAAGGAACAACAAATGTAAACTAAGTAAAAGGAACAACAAATGTAAACTAAGTGAAAGGAATAAAAAATGTAAACTAAGTAAAAGGATCAGCAACGTAAACTTATGAGGAACTGTCACACATCAAATCTCAGTAATAAGAATTGGAACAACAATCATCTAATTCTTCAGGGAATATCTATCTCTTGCAATTGATATGAAATCATCAACACTCTTATGCATTCATTTAACTACTGTAAAAGAGAATCGAATCACAAAACAGAAATTGAATTGATACAATTACAGGTCGAACAGTAGCTCCTTCAGAATGGGCCCTTGGTCCTTAGAAGCACTGCTATTTGAAATTCAGTATATAGAAATGGTAAAACTGCTCGAATCTTCTATTGATTTCATAGTTGGTACAACATTTTACAAAAATTGCTAACACATAGCAATTCTAAGTTCTGAGTTATTGGGTGCAATTCTTCTACTTTTCTTCAACATCTATTTACCCCTTATATATTACAATAATCTGGGTAAATTAAGCTATCCTAAGGATCAAGAGATCCTCAGGATTTCTTTACTATTACAGTATAAGTAACTCGATCATCTTCAAAACTTCCTTGCGTCATAAAGTCTTCAACCTCCAATAGCTTGCACATCTTCAAGATTTCCTTTGCTATCTTGGGTTTGACAATATTTAACCAATCCTGTAATAAAACTAGACAATTCCAATCATATTTAGAATCTATGTAATCTAACTTCAACAATAACGTTAAAGAGTATATTATTAATTTTCTATTCTATTTTCTCCTAAATAATCGAAAAGTCAATCAGGATGATATCATGAAATGTGGGAAAAAGGAAGATATTTATACCTTTTTCATAACCTAACATACCCCTCAGCTTACCTTCTTGCATGTCCTCATGCAAGCTGAGATTTTACATGTAAAGAAGTAATGCTGTAAGATGGAAAGGTTGGTTCACCAGGCCTTTTGAACCCATTGCTTCTTTTGAGTTCTCCAAAAGTAGCATCCTCCCTTTTCTTGTTAATGTGATAATCTTTTTGGTAACTTTTTGGAGGGAACCAGATGATAAGGGGATTATATCTACACCCAATCCAAGCAGGCCCTTACTCTTGGAGAAATATAGAATACCTCTCTATTCTTAAGGTAGTTGCAAAGAAATTCTTGTACCCAAAGGGTTCCCTACTCTTTACTTCACTGGAGGATGCATCCCATCTCAGTTTATAAGCAGCAAGAGCTTCCTCAATCTCCCTAAAATGAGTGATACCTGAACGCATAACCTGTATATGGATAGGGGCTAAGGAGTCTACGACCCCCCCTCTTTTCATAAAGTTTTTATGTCACATAATGGTTGGAAAGGACTTTGGAGGTTCTCCCCTAACCAAGAGATCTAGCCCAGCTTCCCTCTTTAGGAAGGTTTTATGAGCTTTACCCCATCTAACTTGGTTTTGAGTAAATGACATAAATGCCTGAAACTGTATGTCGCCTATGAATGGGCCAGGGTTATCTTCCCTTTTTTCTTCCAAAATGAAATTATGAAAGTACAATTCACACAAAAAGTATTGTACCTTTTTTGTCCTGCTTTCTAAAAAATGAAATAAACTTAGGTACAATGGAAAATGAAATAGGTTTTCCTACTCTGATGCCCTTCACTCGTAATAACAGATATCGTTCCAGCAAGAATAAAGTGTAATTGGTGGCAAGGGCTCTGCAATTAATAGCATCAGAGCAGACATCACAGATTTCTTTGATTTGCTCCAAAGATTTTTCTAATTGGGTTTACACCTTTTTTATCTTCCCTTGGGATCTGGTGAGCACAGCATAGGTCTCACCCTCTATTATTGTCATGTCCTTCAGTTGTTTAAAAATCTTTTGATATTCAGCCCTAGTGACCATCTCATCTTGTTGTTGAGCCAATGCTCGTTGGGTTTTTCCCAGCTCTGCCTTTAGTTTATCAATGGTGACACCTTGTGCTTGAGACTAGGATGCTTGGTTTTCTTCCATAGCGCCCATCTCCTCCCTGGATTGAGTTAATGCTTGTTGGACCTATGTAAGCTCTAAATTCCAGTCTATCCACAATAACACTCTGTTTCTGGGATTGGAGTGCTTGGTGCTCTGCCATCGTCAGTAATTCATTTTTGTTTTGAACCAGGGTTTGTTGAGACTGCATCAATTCTTCCTCCAATCTCCTGATGGTAGCTTTCTTCTCAAGGAGTTGAGCTATTTCCTCTAATATCAGGGTGTCTTTCTACACCTTAGCATCAATTGCTTATGTAGCTGTCATATTTTCTTGTGTTTCTAAAGGAATTGCTTCCTCATTCTGAGCTATTGTTTCTTCTACTACTATTTCTTCAGGGTCTGTCTGTATCCCTATAGAATTTGTACTGACTTATTCTTTAGGAAGAGGGTTTCTTCCTTGCACTCTAGCCCTTTTGTTCTTCTTTCTTTTGTGGGCCTTATCTGCCTATTCTAGATGTTTCCTCAATTCCTTAATAATTTCCTTGAGTTTAACCACCTTCTGCTTTAATACTTTAGCCTTCTTAGCCTTTTTCTTCAACAATTTGTTTTCTTTTTTTAACTTTCTAATTTTCTTATGGCTCTTGGCTGATTTTTGTTTATGAGAGGTCTCAAGGTCTTCTTCATTCTGGCCAGCAAATGGTTGTTCCTCTATTCCTTCCAAATGTTATTTCTGTCCAAGAGGGCTTCTTGTTTCAAAATGAGGTTCTTCCTGTGCTCTGTCCTCAAGAAAATACATTTCAATATCAGGAAAATCTTCAACTAGTTTTGAAGAGGAGGCTTGTTCTGGGCATTTTTCTGGATTATTTGTGCCTCTGTCAATTGAGGTTCCCAAGCTCCCAAAACCTAGGCTATTTCTACCTCATAGCTCTTCATAAATTATTCTGTCAGAGGCTCTAATGTCGGTTGGGTGTCTTCATGATCATTCCTTTGTGAGGTTTGTTCTACTTTCCCAATTTCTTGAGCATTCTTGCGTGGAGACTATACTGTAGAATTCTGAAGTTCTTCAGGTTGTTTTTTTGTACCCTGAATTGCTTCAGTTGTTTCCTGAATTCGTCTGCTTCTTATCCTTGTTTGAATGATGGTTGTAGGGGCAGTTGTTGCTCTCTTCCTCTTTTTCGTTAATGCCTATGTTTGTGAGGTCTGGGCCTCTGTGATTTGGGCAGGGTCTGCCTCAACTTCAGTTTGAGGAGATGCCATTTCTCTTTGGGTAGTAGTATCCTCTGCCTGTCTATCTTCAATTTCCTGTGGTGGTTCTTCATGGCATAATTCAGGCTTCTCCAGTTGTGGAGGTCTATTGGCCTAAATCAGGTTATCCTAGGTCAATTGAGTTTGACTCAGTGCTTTATTTGTTATCAGTTTAACTAATCTGTGGTGACTGATAACAGTAACAGGGTCCTTGGATTTTTGTATTCTTAAGGCAACCTCATGTAATATGTCATTCAGAAAGAAAGGTAGATTAAGTACTAACCGTTGTTTTAAAGCTGCCAGCAATTTGAGGTGGCGAGGTCGAATTATGTCATATCGTCCATCACAAGTGATGTACCACTGAATTATCCCTGCAAGTTCCTTCCATGGTTCTCTGAGGGTACTGGGATTGAGTCCCTTTCCCTTCTTATCCAATTCTTCCCCAGGGTCTGTGAAATTTTCCACAACTTCCTTCAGTGTTGTGTATCTTCCTATCCACTGAATGCTCGTGTTAGGGAGGCCTGTGACCTCTACTAATATTTTTGGGGTGACTGAGATTGGTATGCCTCGCACAATAGAGTTTTCTCCCTGCAAATTATGAAAGAATTCAAGCGTGACATTCATGTCATATCCTTGTAGACGGTTGAAGTATTCCATCCACACTAGCTGGTGCAAGATGTCTCTTGCTTGCTCTATAATCTTTGGTAAAGTTGGCTCTCTGCACACACCTCTGCCACCCATTTTGTGAGAAAATGTGGACGACTATCGTTCCTAGTAGTAGACTTGGTTAGACCAGCTTGGAGGAAAAATTACCGAAAATAGAAAATATCAGAGATGGAAAATGTATACAAATGTGTGTGTTTATTACAATCATTACTATCTTTATCGAGAAGCATGTCGAGCTTCCACTCCCCTCATTAATATAAAGGTTGACCTCGACCATTAATGTAGGGAAAAGGAATGAGTGCAGGTCTTGATGGTGAGAAGTAATGATTGTACGGCCGCTGCCAATGGGGATCAATGATTTACTTTGAAACAACATATTTTAACGGTAATCATTAAACATTAATCCTCTTTTGTGGAATTTAAATATACCTATACTCAAAAGAATGCTTTAAGGATACATACGCCGAATAAATTAAACCTGTTCATTTAAATAATATCCCACATATCATAATGTTGTTACTTTTCCATTTCATTGAATACAACCGAAATGATAGCCTCGTTATTGAGTGAAGGAAATCTAGAGATACGCAGAAACTTGGTGTTTAAGGTAAACTTCCATACCACAGGCATCCATAGCCTTGACAGGCTTTCCTTTTAACCCTTAGATGAGCTTGTATCCTTGATACTTATTTGAATCATTTTTTCCAAAAAGACCATTATCCTGGTTTGGTAGCCAGATGGTGATAAGGCCACTCACTAGATGGCAACTTAGGTGAACAAGTTGGCTTGTGATGAGACCCCTTGTCCTTTGACTAGAAAATGTCAAAGGCCATTGCCCTGGTGTGGTAGCCATAGTGGGAATGTCACTTAGGTTATTATCCTATGATCGTGGTAGGTTGGCTTGTGATGAGACCCCCTATTATTTTTGAAAAAAATATTATATA
>ML782611.1:184048-212352 GCA_009831015.1 Picea engelmannii
CAAAAAAAGACCATTATCCTAGTTTGGTATCCAGATGATGATAATGCCACTCACTAGAGTGTAACTTAAGTGAACAAGTCAGCTCGTGATGATACCTCTTGTCCTTTGACAAAAGAAAATGTTAAAGGCCATTGCCCTGGTGTGGTCACCATAGTGGGAATGTCACTTAGGTTAGTATCCAATTATCGTGGTAGGTTGGCTCGTGATGAGACCCGTTATTCTTTGTGGGAAAAGAAAGAGATTTTTTTGATTTTTTTTTTTTTTTTAGAAGTGTATGAAGGGAGGCTCATCTACTCCTTAAGAGTAAGGTATGGTGTAAAGAATTGTAAGGATGCCAAGTAAAAGTGTGATGCAGACTCCTTGTTAATTATAAAGGCAAGATATCATTTAAGTGTATTTGTATGTATAAGGGAAAAGAAACGAATTATGGTGGTTACAGGTTATGAACAAGGTTTAAGATATTTCGAAGAAAGTGATCCAAAAAAAAATTTGATAAGGTATGGGAGATAGTCCACAAAATAATGATAGATCGTTAGAAATAATGTTGGTGAAAATTATTTGGTGAAAGTTATACCCCAAAGGAAAGGTTTAGCATTTTATTAGCAATGTAGGGAAGGAATGGAAAAATGAACAACAGGTGTGGAAAAGGAACAACAGGTGTAACAAAGGAACAACAATTGTTCCGTTCAAAGGAACAACATGCACGCAAAAGGAACATCAATTGTTTCGTTCAAAGGAACAACAGGCGTGCAAAAGGAACAACAATTGTTCTGTTCAAAGGAACAGCAGGTGCGCAAAAGGAACATCAATTGTTCCATTCAAAGGAACAGCAGGCACGCAAAAGGAACAACAATTGTTCCGTTCAAAGGAACAACGGGCGCGCAAAAGGAACAACAATTGTTCCATTTTTAACCATCTGAATAGGTAACTTTTAGAAACCTGACGATGTATTTTGTTTGAATTCAAGGTTGATTCCTCATCAACTAGATTCATTTATGAGTTGGTTTATTTCAAAATTAAGTAATGGGTGGTTTGTTAATGTTATGAATTTCATTATAGTTGCCCAATTGTTGTTGTTGAATCATGACACATTCATTTCTCTACGAAAGATAGGGTTTGGGTGATGAGACGAAGCGGGAGCTCAGAACAGAAAATAGTGCTAATTGATTTCATTACAATTATCCTCCCTAGTTTTGACTTTCTCGAATGACTGTTGAAAATAATAATAATAAACTAAATAAAATCTATAGAAAACAAAATTATATACAGTATGTATAGTGTCAACATAATTCAACATTTATGGAGTTGGGGTGGCTGGATTACCTTCCTAGCCAGCCAAAATTTGAACGACAGGGTCCTTACTTACCTCTTGGTAGAAAGATTCTTTTGAGGGTGGCTGATGATAGAGTCGTAGCTAGTGTCCATTGAATTGAAATGGAGATATGGACCTGTCGATGGTGCTTAACGTGACTGTGCCATTATCATGGACTTCATTGATTTCGTATGGTCCTAGCCATCGTGTCTGTAATTTTCCCAGAAAATCCTGAAATCTGGAATCATAGAGGAGTGCCCAGTCACCTTTTTTAAATGGTTTTTTTTTATATGCTTGTCATGCCAGGTAATTCTCTGTTGTTGAATAACAGTCGTGTGCTTTACAACAAACAGACGTGCTTCATCCAATTCGTTGAGTTGTTGAAGGCGTTGTTTATGTGCTTTTGTAAGATCCAGTCTAATTTCTTGGGCCATCCTAGAGTCTTTATTTCAAACTCGATTGGGAAGATAAGTTCTTTTCCATAGACTAAATGATAAGAAGAGTAGTCAGTGGTATTACGCCATGTTGTGCGGTAAGCCCATAAGGCATTTGGTAGCTCAGAAGCCCAATTTTGTTTGTTTGTTGAGACAGTCTTTGTCAGGATTGCCTCCAGGACTTTATTGGTGCTTTCCACTTGCCCATTTACTTATGGATGGTACGGAGAAGTAATTCTATGTTTGATATGATAATTATTCAGGGTGGTGGTGATTCTATGAGCTATAAATTGTGACCCCCCATCAGTAATTACCTCTCTTGGTAGTCCATAGCGTACGAATAATTTGAAAATAAATTTGATGACTACTTCTTCTGTTGCATTTGGTAAGGCTTCTGCCTCTACCCATTTAGTCATGTAGTCCATTGTGACTAGAATATAGGCCTTCTAATTTGACTTTGGATTGAAGGGGCCAACGAAGTCTAGTGCCCATATCTCAAATGGTTTCGCAACTACTTGTGCTTTCAAAGGCATTTCATCAACCTGACCTGGTTTTCCCATCCGTTGACAACTATCGCAGGTCTGGACATATTTCTTCGCATCTCTAAATATTGAGGGCCAATAATAGCCCATTTGCAGAATTTTGTGTCTAGTCTTGCGATCTGAAAAATGCCCACCATAGGGCTCATCATGTCCAGCCTTTAGTATGTCGTAGATTTCATCATCTCATACGCATCTGTGGATCTGGAGATCAGCTCATGTATGGAAGAGATATCCATTGATCCAAGCGAATCGTGTGCTACGTTGGACGATCAATTTTCTTTCCCTTGATGAAAGATGTGTCGGTAATCTTCCCGCTGCTAGGTAATTTTCCACGTCAGCGTGCCAAGGTGGCTTTGTAGTAACTACAAACATATGCTCATCTGGAAATAGATCTTCGACTGTTAAGGAGTCGTCTGTTTTGGGTATGCGGGATAGGAAGTCTGCAAGAAGGTTTTCTCTCCCGGATCGATCTTTGATGGTGATATCAAATTCCTGCAATAGTAACAACCATTGAGTGACCCGTCCATTAGTAATTGGTTTATTAGCCAAATATCTAATAGCAGAATGATCAGTATACAGAATGATCGGATAGCCTGTTATATAATGACGAAATTTATTGATGGCATGTATAATAGCTAAAAACTCTTTCTTTTTTACTGTATAATTAAGTTCAGCTAGATTAAGATTATTTCTAATAAAATAAATGGTGTAGGGTTTCTTGTCCTCCTCCTTTTCGAGGACAGCGCCTATGGCAATATCTGATGCATCGATGGAGATGTGAAATGGTATTTTCCAATTTGACCCCCTCAACATCGGTGTTTTCATGATCAACTTCTTGAGTCCTGCAAATGCCACATCACACTTGTTAGACCACTGAAATTCTACATGACCAATCAAAGCATGTAAAGGTGCAGTGGTTCTTTAAATTTTTTCTATAAATCTACGATAGTATCCTGAAGAGCCAAGAAAACTACGTACCTCAGTTTGTGTGTGTGGTGTAGGTAGATTAAGGATTACCTCTATTTTTGTTAGATCTACCCTAATTCCATCTGCAGAGATATAATGCCCCAGTACCACACCTTATGTCATCATCATGTGACACTTTTTGTGGCTTAAACATAACCTGGTCGCAATGCACCGCTCTAGTATTTTCTCCAAGTTATTCAATGCTTGATCGAAGTCGTCACCATAAGGAGTGAAATCATCCATATAGACTTCAAGTCCTTTGTTGATTAGATCATTGAATATGCTCAGAATGTCCCTTTGAAAAGTGGTTGGAGCGTTACAAAATCCAAAGGGTAATACTCTGTATGCAAAAGTGCCCCAGGGGCATGTGAATGTAGTTTTATCTTGATCTTTTAGGGCAATCTGAATCTGATTATACCCACTAAAACCATCTAGGAAAGAAAATAATTTCTTTCCTGCCAAAGTATCCAGGACCTGGTCAATGAAAGGCAAAGGGAAGTGGTCTTTTTGAGTGGCTTTGTTAAGTTCCCTGTAGTCAACACAGATGCGTCATTTCCCATTTTTCTTTGGGACGATCACTAATGGGGAAACCCACCGACCATCTGAGATGGGATATATAAAATCTACGTCCAACAACTTTTGTAATTCTTCTTTAACGATATCCCTGAGGTGAGGATTCAATCTTCTTTGTGGATGTCGAATAGGCCGGGCATCTTTTTCAACATAAATGCGGTGTGTGCAGAGTTGCGGATCAATACCTTTCATATCAAAATATTCCCATGCAAAAGCTTGTTGGTATTTGGAGAGTACTTGAATTAGCTTATGTTGTTGTTGTTCATCTAAATTGGCATTGATGTTTAGAGACCTCCCTGGTGCAATCTCAATGGGTTTGTTGTTATGAACGGCTGTAGTTGGAATTTGTTGTTCCATTAAATCTTCCAGTAGGTCTCCATGTGCTTCATAGTCTAGAACAGCTTGGAGCATCTGGCAGGTCGAGTTGCTCATGGTGGCTATATTATTTATAAACCCATTGATTACATCATCCTCTAGATGGTTTTTAAGTCTGAGGGCTTCTTCCTGCGTAAGAGGGGCTCGTAAATCCTTCTCTGGGTATCGCGGTGGTGGAAATTGTGGATATATGAAAGTTGGACTTGGTTTAGTAGGAGGATATAAAGTGAGGTTCTTTGTGATACCCCCTCTAGTGATTGTCATATTACCTGCTCAACATCCTATGTACGCATCTATTGTTGCAAGCCATGGCCTGCCCAATATCAATGGATGCCCTTCAAGTCCACTTCTTGGATTTATGATGAGAAAGTCCACCGGATATTCCCAAGAGTCGATGGAGATGGCTATATCATGTAATGTGCCAATTGGTCGAACTATCAATCGATCTGCTATCTGCAACATTATTGTGGTGGGTTTGAAGGAGTTAAAACCCAGGGTATTGCAGGTTTCCATAGTCAGGATGTTGATGGTTGCTCCCAAATCAACTAGTGTATTGGGAAAAGAATAGCCCTGGATTTGAACTGTCACTATAGGATTCCCCAGATCTGCATATTTAACTGGTTCTTGTCTACCTAAAATTAGATCAGACAAGGCTCCTACCACGTGGACTGTTGATGATGGATTTTTAATTTTTTGACGGGCTTTCTCCCACATAGCTCCTTGATCGTTTTTGCGTAGATTGGAATGTCCTGAAGAGCTTGCAGGAGTGGAATCTTGATATATAAATTCTTGAGTTCCCCTACAATGTCGAAGTTGGGATATACGGTTGGTTTTTCTATCATCAATATTTCAGGGAACGGAGGGGAGGGCATTGCATCCTTATCGGGATATTGCGATTCGACTGTGTTTCCCCCCTACTCAATTTCTTCTATTATTACCATAGTCGAAGGTGTTATTGTTGGTTTTTTTCACTCTCCTGCTCTTGAAAAACGTTATTTTCTTCAGGAGATATTATTCATCCCGATCTCAACCATAGTTCACTGCACCCTACCGAGTTGGTCTCTCCTTCTCCATTCTCCATAATATGGATGAGCTGAGTCGATCTGTTATTTGGATTTGGGTGAGGTTGGGCTGGTAGTTGAGGGCACAATTGGGATTGTGGGTTTTGGGAAAATTGGAGTGGTGCTTGTAACGTAGGCTGAGTTTGAGGGGCCATCCCCATGGGTTGGTTGTTTATCCCCATGGAGCGCTGCCAATTTTGATTCCAATTTGGGTTTTGGGTAGTCATGTTGGGCCACTGTGAAGGGTAGATGTTGTTATTTGAGTTTTTCCAGGATGAGATGGGATATTGTGAGTTAGGTGAAGTGGAAATTGCAGTTGGCTGATTCTGCCAGGCAAGATTTGCAGCAGGTTGGTTTTTCCAAGTGGGATTTGCAAGTGGGTATTGTTGGGGCTGCCAGTTATGATTAGTAAATGGCTGACCCTGCCATGTGCTACCAGGAGCTTGCTGCTGATTATATTGTCCAGAGAAGAAAGAGGAAGGGTCCTGCAGTGTATTTGGAGGCCGATTCTGCCATTGATGACATTGAGCCATCAGATATAATGGCTTTGTTTCTTCTTCTGCTTCTCTAAAGACAAATTTCAGTCCAGGAAGTGATGGGTATTGTTCTGTGTCATGATCCTTGGTGTAGATAGTGCAGACCCAGACCACGTCCAAAGGGCAATCCCTTGGACCATTTTTTCTTCTGCACCTGTGGAAAAATATGGCCAACGTTTGTTCTGCTTCTGCTTTTTTCTGTCTGGCCTACAACACATCCAATTGTGCAGTCAAAGTGCTCAGAATATCTATTTTGAAGTTTTATAAGAGATTACCAACTTCAGCTCACGTAACACCCCCGCTGGTAATATTTCTATTTTTGGTGAGGGGGGTACGCATCCCTAATCTGGCCCGTGAAATTCCTCTTGAGCACCTGATGCACAATAGGACAATGTCATCATAAGTTTCTTGATAAATGTCACCCTTCCCCATTAAATTCAACATTTATACCCATTCATATTTCATACCTTTAATCAGAGTTTCCCTAAGTACTTCACCTGGTAACGTGCCATAGGGTGATCTTTGTAAATTATATTGAAATCTCTCGACATATGCTTCTAATGATTCATTTTCTTTTGCAGTCATTTTAAAGATTTCATCCTTTAAGTCTTTGGTTCTACAATAATCCTGATATTTTGTCAAGAAGGCATGTTTCATCTCATCCCATGAGTTTATAGTTCCTCCCCCTAATCCCATGAACCAACGTAGAGCTGCTCCTTTCAAAGTGGAGGAGAAAATTTTTAATTTTGGGGGTTCAGATGTGTAATCATACCCTCTACATAGGACATCAAATTCAAATACGAATGCGTCTGGGTCTTCTGAAATTAATCCATGAAAGGTTGGTAGGTTTTGTAGGGGAATTGCCTTCATGGGGGCATTGGCGATTGGATCAACTATCGGATATTCCAAAGTGGAAGTCTGGGGACGTTGTGGATTTGGTTGTGCCATTTGATCGAAAATATGCCAGAAATCTTCAGGGATTTCTTGATTCGGATTTTTTATTTGAATTGATTGGTTATCTAATCCTCTAGGGGATTTGATTGCACTCCCTCTATCTGGGATTTCTGGTATGCCTTATTCTTTCACAGGAGATTCAGGATCGGGTGGTGGGTCTGTCTTAGCTATCCCACTGGTTTCTCCTTCTCCTTCCTCCAGATTACAAGAGTTTCCCTCTTCTAAAGGGTTGAGGGGTGGAAGATCTGTTCTCTGAAATCTTTTCTCATTCCCTTAAGTTTTGCTATGAATCTCAGCGTGGGTTGCAGTTGGTGAAACTGCCTACCTGAAGGATTCAGGTAGATCCTTTCCTAGGTCCAACCGAAGCTTGAGATTCTGCTTTTCGGATGATGTCGTCTATGAAAGTGCTTCTTCCAGGGAGCACCGAGCCCTGGGCTTTGGTAATTTTTGGTGGGGGTTTTGGTTTTTCAAGATCTTTCTTCTTAGTCATACACACTTCACACAAAAAAGGAAAATCAAGAAAGAAAAAAAAAAAAAAAACACCTATGCAACCTCTTGATGCATCAGCTGGAGGTAGGTGCTGGTATAAGCATCTTACTTATTTCCTGCATAGGTTCTTACCTTCTATCTTCAATACCTTGTCCTCCAGAGGCACAATCTATGCTACCTTTGACATTCTTCCCTGGCAACAACGCCAAAATGTTGGGCTCTAAAGATGTCTAAAAACAGCCTTAGTTTAACATTAATTTATCAACCCGAGGATTCATCTTTTATCTCAAAGAATATCGACAAAGTCTATGTAGATAGCTCGTCGAGGATAAAACCGTGTAGTGAAAGAAAATCCGAGTTTATCAACAATCAAGTTCCTCAAACATTCATTAAAGATTCTAGGAATTGAAATCTAAAGCTGTGCAATGGAAAGTGTTAGCGTCAGAAGTCACTCCTGGATTGCAGCAGGAGCAGAGCCCGACGCCCATCAGTTTATGTCACGATTTGTTTAATGGGGTGATCGGATGGAGGTTAACTCAAACGATGTGGTTCTAACTTCGAAACTAGGCTAGGCATGCATGGGTAAGTGAGGTCTTAGATAACTTCAGACAGTGAGTCGTAGTAAGGGTGAGTAGGGGGAAGACTTGTGTCAGAGAGATGCAAAGGTCTGTCGTAAACATTAGGTTCCTAACAGACTGTGGAAGAAGACATCTAAACACAAGATCTTCCTACGTTCAAACGCCGAAAACCAGAGAAAACAATAATGCCATAATAAATCCTTTATCACAACAGAGTTGCCATAATTCGTGTGAATCAGTCGATCAGGAACTCTCTTATCATGAGATGAAAACTTAGATGAAGTAAGAATATTGTTTGTTATAAAATAAGAAATCTCATATACAGATGCATGACCAGAAAACTAGGATGTCTGCTAAAACTTTACAGTCGGGAGCTTCGCTCCACCATCGATACTTACAAAATACAAAGACTGAGTCTTTATACTCAGGAAAATTCATTTCACAGAGGCGTGTCCAGTCACTCAAGGCTTGGTGTCCCTTCAGTCAAACTCGTATTGATATCTTCCTTTAAATGCCCCCTTAACTACGCATGGCACCTGTAAGGAGGGTAGCTGAGCCATGAAGTGCTCGGCTAGCGTGCGCAGACTTCTCTTTCGATTCGAGGACTTCAGCACGGCTTCGTTGAGAGAATAAATACACAGGACCTCTGTGAGCAAGAGGCTCACCAGACCCTCCATTCCCTTCATTTAATGAATGAAAGGAGGTTTCAACCACCCGCTCTTGACTTCATTTGCTTCAATACTAGAAACAGTATTAAGATCGGGTCTGATGGCACCTGGAGGTCGCGATGACCCCCTCTACAACTAAACTCGGTGCCTTTGGATTTCTTTATGCAGCTCCTTCCTCTCCCCAAGTGACCATGGGCTGTGACCATATGCTTTCGGCGTTCGCGAATATGAAAGGGATAATCTTTGTTGATTGAAATCACGATGAGCGATATGTCGAGACGGCTTAATATGGAACCATGCATCCCTCTAGATCTGATGATTCTTACCTCTCCCAGTGATGTCATGGGCCCGGGTTTGGGATTCTCTCGGCACCTCGTGCATCGAAAAATAACGGAGCTGCTCTTTGCATGTTGGAGTCGCGATGGGTGAAGCGCCGAGATGGCTCTACTTGATGCCAAGTGTCCCCTCTGGATGGACGGATGAAAACACTTCGTGATACCGTGGGCCCCACTTTCTACGCTTTCGGCGCTATCGGGGTTTGGGGTTTCGCGATGTTGAACAACATGAAACTCTCACCCCATGAACTCCTGACCGCCGAAACGCCGATGCGGCCAGATATTGCGACACGCATCCTTAGGATGAACGGATGAGGGGGCATTCGATATTTACAAGGGAGTCGCCCTCGTTTGTAGGCTTTCTTGATATGACCCATGGCTGAGACCGTGGGCTCGGCGCCAAAGGCGCTTTCGGCGTTTCTTTGATCGACACTTCCAAGTGCAATGAGCTGAGGGCTCCCTGTTCCCAGAAACCCTGATCCGTAATATGCCGACAGGCTGCCACCTGTCCCAGTTAGATCAGACGACCCGAACCTACTGTGAAATGCGAGAGTTGTCCTTTGCGCTAAACCTTGGGCAATTCGGTAGCTCCGAAAATATGGCGATCGTCGATCTGCTTTGTACATAGATCTTGGATGTTGTCGACGACATTTTTCCCGCTCGCTTGACTTGTTACTTGGAAAATCATGGATTCTCCCGTGCTGTGCTTGGGCATTTCGTGTGCAATCTACAGACCTGGGTGCTTCTGTGCCTAATAACAAAAATAATCACTAACATTAGGCTCCATGGGGGATAGATTCATCCCTGCGATGCTCTAAGAACTCCTTATGCAGCTTCAGTGCCTTGCCATTGGGCTATGGAGTCACTTATTAGGATGAAAACACGCAAAAAGAAACTAAACAAAGAACTAAAGGACGATATTTACAAACAAGGGAGTCGTCTGAGGCTCAAATAAAGAATTTCTTCAGAAAATGCCCATTCACTGGGCTGTTGAAAACCTCTTCACCCTCTAGATCTCGCAACCCATACGTGTTGTTGGAGAAAATCTCAGAGATCTTGAAGGGGCCAATCCAGAGGGTGTCAAACTTATTGTGTTTTCCTTTATCCTGCCTGGGGGTGTCCCACTTGAGTACCAAATCCCTGATCTCGAACTCTTTCTTCCTGACCTTCTTGTCGAAAGCCTGCTTGATCTTTTCCTGGTGACTATGAGCTGCGGTCCTCACCTGCTGTCTGATATGTTGCACTTCTACTATCTGATGAATCCTCCTGATCATATGATCTGTTTCCCCCTCATAGTCTTGAAATAATTTCACCACAGGTAAGGCGAGTTGAGTAGGAAAAATCGCCTCTGCTCCGTAGACTAGCTGAAAAGGCGAAGTGCCCAGAGATTTCTTCGTTGTCACATGATCAGCCCATAGAGAAAACTTCAACTTCGAATCCCAGGCCCTTTTGTTGTCTTCCAACAGCCTTTTGATGATCCTTATTAGGCTTTTGTTGGAGGACTCTGCTAAACCATTGCCCTGGGGATAGTAGGGGGTGGAGTGAATTAGTGAGATCTGGAACTGCTCACAGAACTTAATTAGAGGTTCAGACTTGAAAGAAGTCGCATTATCGGTGATGATCCTACTGGGACAACCAAATCTGGCTATGATATCCTCCAGGAAGCTGATAATTACTTTGTGAGATGCACTTCTGGTGGGGACAGCTTCTATCCACTTGGTGAAATAATCTGTTGCTGTCAGGATCCATCTGTGTTGAACGCTTGAGGGAGGATGAATTTCTCCAATGAAGTCCATCCCCCACTGCTGAAAAGGTGTTGGAGATACTATAGGCTTCAATGGCAGCGATTTGGGTTGTTGCTTTCCTGAGAACTTTTGACATTTGATGCAATCTTTGATCCCTCTGCAGACATCAGTGAATAAAGTAGGCCAGTAATATCTAGCCCTGAGGATATTATGAGTTGTGGTCTTCCATTAATGATGCCCCCCACAAAGGCCTTCATGGAAATCAAACATAACTTTCTAGGCTTCTGGTGGGTTCAAACATCTCAACAGCATCCCCAAAGGATCTCTCCAGTACAAAACTTGCTCAATGAGACAATACCTGACCGCCTTGAGCTTTAAAGCTCTTGCCCTGCTTTTACCCATTCCATCCGGAGGCTTCAATTCCTGCAGAAAGGACAAAATGTCACGATACCAGGAAAAATCTGCCAGCGATAAGCCATCTTGAAAGCATTGGATGGGCAGCTCAGCTTGCTGAGTTCCTGAGCGAGTGTTGAGGAAACTAACTCCCAAGGCTTCACAATTGGATTCAGCCAGTAGCTTGGCTAGACCTTTCCCCTTAACCAACTTGGTGGGCTTTATTTCCAAGTCAAATTCTAGAATTTTTGCTATCCATTTGCCTCTTCTCCCATCTATGTCTGGTTGTACGAGAATGTCCTTTACGGAAGTTGAAGGAACGTATGTTGTCACCTTAGAATGCAAGACGTATATCTTGAAAGATTTGAGGGCTTTCACTAAGGCATAGGCCTGCTTCTCCATGATCTCATACCTGGTCTCTGCATCTCTTAATGCCTTGCTGAAGAAAGCGATGGGTTGCTCATGCCCCTTCTCGTTTTTCTGTAACAAGACCGCTGCTACTGTATCAAAAGAAGCAAAGGACAAAATTAGGAATTCTTTGGAATAGTCAGGACTGATCAGCACAGGTGTCTCATCCAATGCCCTTTTTATTTAGTCAAAAGATGCCCTGGGCTCAGCGGTCCATTTCACCTCGTTTCCCTTCCTGAGCATGGTCGTGATGTGTTTCACTAGCTCGGCAAAATTTGAGACAAACCTCCTTAAAAAATTAATTTTCCCCAAAAAGGCATGAACCTCTTTTTTAGACCTGGGAAGTGATAAGGTTTGAATTGCCTCCACCATGCTGGGATCAATTCTCACTCCCTCTGCTGATACTATATGGCCCAACAAATTCCCTTCCTACATAGCGAACAAAGATTTCTTGGGGTTTCGGGACAGACCGAACCTCCGACATTTCATGAAAACTTTCCTCAAGTGGCGGTGGTGTTCCTTGTCTGAGTCGGAGAAGACTATGATGTCATCGAGATAGATAACCACGAACCGGTCCTTCTCCCCGATGAAGGCTATATCCATGGCTCACTGAAATGTTGCTCCTGCATTCATTAGTCCAAATGGCATCTTGGCATACATGAATGTGCCCCAAGGAGTGGTGAAGGTTGTCTTCTCCCTGTCCTCAGGCATGACCGATATCTGATTATAGCCAGAAAACCCATTGATCATGGATATCCTGGATGCACCAGTTACCCTCTGCAGTATGTGTTCCATCTTAGGTAGGGGGTAATTGTCTTTCTTTGAACTCCTGTTCAGGTTCCTGAAGTCGACACAAAGCCTGATTTCTCCGCTTTTCTTTCTTACGGGAACCAAATTGGCTACCCATTCAGAATATCTCAAGGGGACAATGATCCGAGCTTCTAACAACTTCTTCACTTCTTTCTCCATGACAGGCAGTAACATAGGGTTTATCTGTCTTAGCTTCTACCTGAATGGCCTAGCCTCTTCCTTCAACGGGATCTTATGCTCAATGACAGATGTGTCATACGTCTTGAGGTCTTTGTATGTCCATGCAAACACGTCAGTGAATTATTTTAGCAACTCAGTATATCCGACCCTCTGCTCTGTGGTCAAACTGCTTGACAGCTTGACAAACTTGGGCTCCTCCGGTGTGCCGATGTTGCACTCAGTTGTATCATCATCTTCATCCGCAAATCTACCCTTTACTGCCACATCATTTCCATCAAAAAATCTTTCCAACGGGACTAGTCCCCTCAGAATGTGATTGTTAGGTAGCTGAATAATCTGGTGGTTAGCAATTTTATTTAAAAACACCTCAGGGTGAGGGTAATCTTCTCTGTCAGGATCCTGATCGATGTGCAACGCAGAAAATTCATCAATGGATCGGAGAAATCTTTCAATTTCCTAATCATCTTTGAATACCTTCCAATGCTTGACATTGTCCGGTACAGAGGGCCTATATTTTATTTCAACATCAGAGCTGACTATGGATGGTAGAGAAACTTTAAGCAAGCTAGTTGAGACAGCTAAAGAATCAGCCACAGCATTATCCTCCCTTGGAATAAAAGAGATATTGAAAGTTGAGAAGAAATTGTCAATTAGATCCCATGCTTCATTCCTGTAATCTCTGAGTCGAGGGTTCTTAGCCTAATAAGCGCTTCTGATTGTTGGACCACTAACTTTGCATCTTCGAACACTGTTATCTCTTGAATTTCCATTTCCCTTGAAGCTCTTAATCCTAGAACAAGGGCTTCATACTCTACCACATTGTTGGTGGTTTCAAATTCTAATTTGTATGACAGAGATACGGTTTCCTGGGTAGGTGACACAAAAAACACCCCAGCACCAGTGCCTTCCCGGGAACAGGCTCCATCAAAAAACATTTTCCAAACGGGGGTGATGGAAGGAGGAAGTTCACGAGGAGAAGTGGGATTCTTTCTGAGTTTGAGAGGAGGCTCGGGGGCATGGGTGAGTTGTAGTAAACTGGAGCCTAAATCAGTGTCCAAGGAAAAGATGGGATGATTGGTAGGGTTGGCCTCATCACTGATTATATATGCCAGCTGGGCTTCTCTGTATAGCCTTCTATGCTCTCCTCCAAACATTGGGATAGTAGCGTATGTGAGGTCCATCTGCAAGGTTCCCCCCAGTCTCTTTATCCAAGATCTTGATAACAACATACCAAACTTGGGGGGGACATCATCCACTACAATATCCATGACCACACTTTTCATGGGCAATTGAAACAAGGTCACGACCAGGTCTTTGATAACTCCTAGACACTGAACTTTTATGTAGTCAAAGGAATAGAGGTCATGATAGGCTCGGGTGACTTCTAGTTCTAACTCTTCCATGACAGTTTTGGGCATGAGGTTGTGAGAAGCCCCTGAATCCATCAAGCAATTCTGCAATACCTTGTCATGTATGTTCAAGGAAGTGTAGAAGGGAGGGGATGAGTCATTCATGTCTTCTACCATAGGAACTAGGATAAATGCAGGCTTTTCATCTTGCAAATTGATGGAGTCTGTGGGAAGGCTTGAGATCTTAGACTGTAAGATCTCAGAGAAGCGTTTTTTGAACCCTTCATGTTTAATCAATTCTGTCAGGGGCATAGGGATTCTGATTTTTTGAATTTCATGCTCGAAATTAAAAGAAGATGAGAGATTTGGGATTTCTCTTATTTCAGGAGCACGACTCTGGATAATGGGAGAGAGGGGTTGGGTCTTCTTACCTCTGTGACTGTCCACTACTTCATTGGTAGGTTTCTCTGTCCTGGTGGACTGCTCAGGAACGCCAGACACTATAGTCTTTTTCTTTGACCTCAGATCATATCTGCCTGGGCTGCCACTAGCCTTGTCTCCCTTGCTTAGTTCATTTAGCTGACTTCCCATGAGAGACTCCTCGTAGGATGATTGAGTGAGATGAGGAAAAGGAGGAGTGTCTCCGAAGCAATGGATTTCAATATCAAGCTCGTATGTTTCTCCTTCTTCCCCCTTGGCCACAAAATTGTTTTGAAAAGGGCCCTGAATTTTCTGGTCTTCTCTGTCTCTTCCCTTCTCTCTTTACACATTCGAGGGAGTAAAATTATTTGGCCTCCTAAAACCTCCTTTATTTTCGGCGTTCTGAGGGCCCTTATATTCTTGCCTCCCCTCGACCTTCATTCTCTCCATCTCTGCAGACAGGGACTTCACCATCTTGGTCAGTTCATCCATTTGAGGGTGAGGCACCAATGATCCAGAAGTTGAGGCTTCTGACCTTCCCTTTCTTCTGTCTGCGTCGGCCTTGTTCCTCAGTTTGTCAGCTTCTAACACATTGGATTCCACTTCTATGGCTGCATCTTGCAATTGAGCCAAGGAGGTGGATCTCCTTTCTCTCAGTAACAGACAAAAATCGGGGCCAAACGCACTAGCATAAGAGATCTTGGCCGAGGCTTCTGAAGGTTTTATTTCAGCATGAATCTTATTATACATCTTATTGAATCTTTTGGAGAAGTCAGAGACAGATTCTCCATCCATATTCTTCAAAGAACCGAACTCTGTCATGTAATACATAAAATCCTTCCTATCTCCCCACTGTCTCAGGAAAGC
Source organism: Picea engelmannii (assembly GCA_009831015.1). Taxonomy (NCBI): domain Eukaryota; kingdom Viridiplantae; phylum Streptophyta; class Pinopsida; order Pinales; family Pinaceae; genus Picea; species Picea engelmannii. Next base: position 199,044 of record ML782611.1, read on the forward strand.
ACTATCTAGAGCTTCAATCCCAGCAATAGATCCTGGGGCCAATCCTCTAAACCACTTCCTCACCTCGCCATCCAAGCTCTGGATGAAGACTCTCATTCAGACATCTTCATTTTCTATGTTGAGGTTTTCTACGTAATTGTAGAAAGAAGCCAGGTGCTCTTTCGCAGTTACGTCCTCTTCCTCGGTAAACTTGGGCATATACTTCAAGTAGTCTCCAGCAGGGAGAGGATTCATAGGATGGGGTAGGACTAAGGGAGCATATCTAGCAGCAACTATGGCGTCCATTCTATTCAGAGGGGGATTAGCGCCAGCCATAGGAATATTAGGTGGAGGAGAACTGGGAGGAGAAGGAGTTTGCGAAGGGGCTATCGGGAATGAGTCTTGAAGTGGAGTGGGAAACAAGAGAGGATTTAAGGATAAAGTTAACGAGCTCAAGTCAGTAGGTGTTTTTCTTTTTGTAGGAGTGGTAAAGACAGGAGTGGGGAAATCTTCTGTGGTCCCGAGTCTACGCCAAGGTACAGTTTCAGGGGAGAGGGGAGTGACAAGGTTTTGTCCCTCCGTTCCCAGACCAGGAGAGGAAAACTCAACAGGAACACTTTCGAAATTTAGGAAACGGGAAACTTCAGAAACACGTCTGATGAGAAACTGAGGAGGATAAAAAGGAGTTCCCAAGGAAGGATGTGGTGGATTACCTGGTTCGAAGGTGGACTCTTCTTCTTTAGAGGCCTTTCCCTTTCTGAGCATCGCTTCTGGATCTGTTTCAGGCATAGCTAGAGGCAACTGTGGATGAGACTGTGTATGCCTACCTCTGAAAGCCATAATTAATAGAGCAGGCTCTCCTCATCGGAGTCCTCACAATGGAGTCGCCAGGTGCATAGCAACAATCTTGATAGTTCTGATATCTGATGCACCTTTAGAATCAGCTAATCGTTGTCGTTCAATCCCGGGGAAAATACTCAACTTCGTCCCCAGAAACGGCGCCATAAATGTTAGCATCAGAAGTCACTCCTGGATTGCAGCAGGAGCAGAGCCCGATGCCCATCAGTTTATGTCACGATTTGTTTAATGGGGTGATCGGATGGAGGTTAACTCAAACGATGTGGTTCTAACTTCGAAACTAGGCCAGGCATGCATGGGCAAGTGATGTCTTAGATAACTTCAAACAGTGAGTCGTAGTAAGGGTGAGTAGGGGGAAGACTTGTGTCAGAGAGATGCAAAGGTCTGTCGTAAACATCAGGTTCCTAACAGACTGTGGAAGAAGACATCTAAACATAAGATCTTCCTACGTTCAAACGCTGAAAACCAGAGAAAACAATAATGCCATAATAAATCCTTTATCACAACAGAGTTGCCATAATTCGTGCGAATCAGTCGATCACGAACTCTCTTAGCATGAGATGAAAACTTAGATGAAGTAAGAAGACTGTCTGTTATAAAATAAGAAATCTCATATACAGATGCATGACCAGAAAACTAGGATGTCTGCTAAAACTTTACAGTCGGGAGCTTCACTCCACCATCGATACTTACAAAATACAAAGAATGAGTCTTTATACTCAGGAAAATTCATCTCACAGAGGCGTGTCCAGTCACTCAAGGCTTGGTGTCCCTTCAGTCAAACTCGTACTAATATCTTCCTTTAAATGCCCCCTTAACTATGCATGGCACCTGTAAGGAGGGTAGCTGAGCCATGAAGTGCTCGGCTAGCGTGCGCAGACTTCTTTGTCGAGTCGAGGACTTCGGCACGACTTCATTGAGAGAATCGATACACAGGACCTCTGTGAGCAGGCGGCTTGCCAGACCCTCCATTCCCTTAATTTAATGAATGAAAGGAGGTTTCAACCACCCGCTCTTGCCTTCATTTGCTTCAATACTAGAAACAGTATTAAGATCGGGTCCGATGGCACCTGGAGGTCGCGATGACCCCCTCTGCAACTGAACTTGGTGCCTTTGGCTTTCTTTATGCAGCTCCTTCCTCTCCCCAAGTGACCATGGGCTGTGACCATATGCTTTCGGCGTTCGCGAATATGAAAGGGCTAATCTTTGCTGATTGAAATCACGATGAGCGATATGCCAAGACGGCTTAATCTGGCACCATGCATCCCTCTAGATCTGACGGTTCTTACCTCTCCTGGCGATGTCGTGGGCCCAGGTCCGGGATTCTCCTGGCACCTCGCGCATCAGAAAATAACGGATTTTTTCTTTGTGTGTTGGATTCGTGATGGGCGAAGCACCGAGATGGATCTACTTGCTGCCAGGTGTCCCCTCTGGATGGACGGCTGAAAACACTTCGTGATACCGCGGGCCCCACTTTCTACGCTTTCGATGTTATCAGGGTTCGGGGTTTCGCGATGTTGAACAACATGAAACTCTCACCCCACGAACTCCCGACCGCCGAAACGCCGACGCGGCCAGATATTGCGACATGCGTCCTTAGGATGAACGGACGAGGGGGCATTCGATATTTACAAGGGAGCCGCCCTCGTTTTCAGTCTCACTTGATATGAACCAGGGCTGAGACCATGGACTCGGCGCCAAAGGCGCTTTTGGCGTTTCGTTGATCGGCACTTCCAAGTGCAATGAGTTGAGGGCTCCCTGTTCCCCAAAACCCCGATCCGCGATATGCCGACAGGCTGCCACCTGTCCTAGTTAGATCGGACGACCCAAACTTGATGTGAAATGCGAGAGTTGTCCTTTGCGCTAAACCTTGGGCAATTCGGTAGCTCCGAAAATCTGGCGACCGTCGATTTGCTTTGTAAATAGATCTTGGATGCTGCCGACGATATTTTGCCCGCTCGCTTGACCTGTTACTTGGAAAATCAGGGATTCTCCCGTGTTGCGCTTGGGCATTTCGTGTGCAATCTACAAACATGGATGCTTCTGCGCCTAATGACAAAAATAATCGCTAATAGAAAGGAAATAATTAATCTATTGAATTCATTTTAAGAGAAGTAATTGAATCTAGATAAAGACTTGCATAAATGACTATTATTATGAATCAAATTGTTGGAAAGAAAAAGGAAAATTACTCTATCTATGGAAATAAATAGAGACTATAATCTAGTCTAAAAGAGACAACAATCACATTTCTATTAAAAGGAACAACAACTATATCCTAATGGAAAGGAACAACAAATGTAAACTAAGTAAAAGGAACAACAAATGTAAACTAAGTGAAAGGAACGACAAATGTAAACTAAGTAAAAGGAACAACAAATGTAAACTTATGAGGAACTGTCATGCATCAAATCTCAGTAATAAGAATTGGAACAACAATCATCTAATGCTTCAGGGAATATCTATCTCTTGCAATTGACATGAAATCATCAACACACTTATGCATTCATTTAACTACTATAAAAGAGAATCGAATCACAAAATAGAAATTGAATTGATACAATTACAGGTCGAACAGTAGCTCCTTCAGACTGGGCCCTTGGTCCTTAGAAGCACTGCTATTTGAAATTCAGTATATATAAATGGTAAAACCACTCGAAGCTTCTATTGATTTCATAGCTGGTACAACATTTTACAAAAATTGCTAATGCATAGCAATTCTAAGTTCTGAGTTCTTGGGTGCAATTCTTCAACTTTTCTTCAAGATCTATTTATCCCTTATATATTACAATAATCTAGGTAAATTAAGCTATCCTGAGGATCGACAAATCCTCAGGATTTCTTTACTATTACAATATAAGAAACTCAATCATCTTCAAAACTGCCTTGCGCCATAAAGTCTTCAACCTCCAATAGCTTGTGCATCTTCAAGATTTCATTTGTTATCTTGGATTTGACAATATTTAACCAATCCTGTAATAAAACCAGACAATTCCAGTCATATTTAGGATCTATGTAATCTAACTTCAACAATAACGCTAAAGAGTATATTATTCATTTTCTATTCTATTTGCTCCTAAATAATCGAAAAGTCAATCAAGATGATATCATGAAATGTGGGAAAAAGGAAGATATTTATACCTTTTTCATAACCTAACATACCCCCCAGCTTACCTTATTGCATGTCCTCATGCAAGCTGAGATTTTACATGTAAAGAAGTAATGTTGTAAGATGGAAAGGTTGGTTCACCAGGCCTTCTGAACCCATTGCTTCTTTTGAGTTCTCCAAAAGAAACATCCTCCCTTTTCTTGTTAATTTGATAGTCTTTTTGGTAACTTTCTGGAGGGAACCAGATGATAGGGGGATTATATCTGCACCCAATCCAAGAAGGCACTTCCTCTTGGAGAAATCTAGAATACCTCTCTATTCTGAAGGTAGATGCAAAGAAATTCATGTACCCAAAGGGTTCCCTACTCTTTACTTCACTGGAGGATGCATCCCATATCAGTTTAGAAGCAACAAGAGCTTCCTCCTTAATCTCTCTAAAACGAGTGATACTTGAATGTATAACCTGTAGATGGATAGGGGCTAAGGAGTCTACGACCCCCCCTCTTTTCATAAAGGTTTTATGTCGCATAATGGTTGGAAAGGACTTTGGAGGTTCTCCCCTAACCCAGAGATCTAACCCAGCTTCCCTCTTTAGGAAGGTTTTATGAGATTTACCCCATCTAACTTGGCTCCGAGTAAATGATAGAAATTCCTGAAACTGTATGTCACCTATGAATGGGCCAGGGTTATCTTCCCTTTTTTCTTCCAGAATGAAATTATGAAAGTACAATTCACACAAAAAGTATTGTACTTTTTCATCCTTCTCTCTGAAACATGAAATAAACTCAGGTACAATGGAAAATGAAATAGGTTTTCCTGCTCTGATGGCCTTCACTCGTAATAACAGATATCGTTCCAACAAGAATAAAGTGCAATTGGTGACAAGGGATCTACAATTAATAGCATCAGAGTAGACATCACAGATTTCTTTGATTTTCTCCAAAGATTTTTCTAATTGGGTTTGCACCTTTTTTATCTTCCCTTGGGCTCTGGTGAGAACATCATAGGTCTCGCCCTCTATTGTTGTCATGTCCTTCAATTGTTTAACAATCTTTTGATATTTATCCCTAGTGACCATCTCATCTTCGTGTTGAGCCAATGCTCACTGGGCTTGTCCCAGCTCTGCCTTTAGTTTATCAATGGTGACACCCTGTTCTTGAGACTGGGATGCTTGGTATTCTTCCATAGTGCCCATCTCCTCCCTGGATTGAGTTAATGCTTGCTAGACCTGTGTAAGCTCTTCTTCCAGTCTGTCTACAATAGAACTTTGTTTCTGGGACTGGAGTGCTTGGTGCTCTTCCATCGTCAGTAATTCATTTCTGTTTTGAACCAGGGTTTGTTGGGACTGCATCAATTCTTTCTCCAATCTCCTTATGGTAGCATTTTTCTCAAGGAGTTGAGCTATTTCCTCTAATATCAGGGTGTCTGTCTGCACCTCGGCATCAATTGCTTCTGTAGCTATCATATTTTCTTGTGTTTATAAAGGAATTGCTTCCTCATTCTGAGCTACTATTTCTTATACTACTATTTCTTCAGGGTCTGTTTGTATCCTTGCAGAATTTGTATTGACTGCTTCTTTAGGAAGAGGGTTTATTCCTTGCACTCTGGCCCTTTTGTTCTTCTTTCTTCTATGGGCCTTATCTGCCTGTTCTAGTTGTTTCCTCAACTCCTTAATAATTTCCTTGAGTTTAACCACCTTCTGCTTTAATACTTCAGCCTTCTTAGCCTTTTTCTTCAACAATTTGTTTTCTTTTTTTAACTTTCTAATTTTCTTATGGCTCTTGGCTGATTTTTGTTTATGAGAGGTCTCAAGGTCTTCTTCATTCTGGCCAGTAGATGGTTGTTCCTCTGTTCCTTCCAAATGTTTTGTCTGTCCAAGAGGGATTCTTGTTTCAAAATGAGGTTCTTCTTGTGCTCTGTCCTCAAGAAAAGACATTTCAATATCAGGAAAATCTTCAACTGGTTTTGAAGAGGAGGCTTGTTCTGGGCATTTTTCTGGATTATTTGTGCCTCTGTCAATTGAGGTTCCCAAGCTTCCCAAAACCTGGGCTATTTCTACCTCATAGCTCTTCATAAATTGTTTTGTCAATGCTCTAATGTCGGTTGGGTGTCTTCCTGATCATTCCTTTGTGAGGTCTGTTCTACTTGCCCAATTTCTTGAGCATTCTCGCATGGAGATTGTTCTGTAGAATTTTGAAGTTCTTCAGGCTGTTTTGTTGTACCCTGAATTGCTTCAGTTGTTTCTTGAATTCGTCTGCTTCTTCTCCTTGTTTGAATGATGGTTGTAGGGGCAGTTGTTTCTCTCTTCCTCTTTTTCATTAATGCCAATGTTTGTGAGGTCTGGGCCTCTGTGATTTGGGCAGGGTCTGCCTCATCTTCAGTTTGAGGAGATGGGATTTCTCTTTGGGCAGTAGTCTCCTCTGCCTGTCTATCTTCAATTTCCTGTGGTGGTTCTTCATGGCATAATTTGGGTTTGGGTTGCTCCAGTTGTGGAGGTCTATTGGCCTCAATCAGGTTATCCCAGGTCAATTGAGTTTGACTCAATGCTTTATTTTTTATCATTTTAACTAATCTATGGTGAGTGATAACATTAACAGGGTCCTTGGATTTTTGTATTCTTAAGGCAACCTCATGTAATATGGCATTCAGAAAGAAAGGTAGATTAAGTATTAACCGTTGTTTTAAAGCTGCCAACAATTTGAGGTGGCGAGGTCAAACTACGTCATATCGTCCATCACAAGTGATGTACCACTGAATTATCCCTGCAAGTTCCTTCCATGGTTCTCTGAGGGTACTGGGATTGAGTCCCTTTCCCTTCTTATCTAATTCTTCCCCAGGGTCTGTGAAAGTTTCCACAACTTCCTTTAGTGTTGTGTATCTTCATGTCCATTGAATGCCCGTGTTAGGGAGGCCTATGACCTCTGCTAAGATTTTTGGGGTGACTGAGATTTGTATCCCTCGCACCATAGAGTTTTCTCCCTGCAGATTCTGAAATAATTCAAGCGTGAAATTTGTGTCATATCCTTGCAGATGGTTGAAGTATTCCGTCCACCCTAGCTGGTGCAGGATGTCTCTTGCTTGCTCTGTAATATTTGGTAAAGTTGGCTCCCTTCACACACCTCTGCCACCCATTTTGTGAGAAAATGTGGATGAATATCGTTCCTGGTAGCAGACTTGGTTAGACCATCTTGGAAGAAAAAATACCGAAAATAGCAAATATCAGAGACAAAAAATGTTTACAAATGTGGGTATTTATTACAATCATTACTATCTTTATCGAGAAGTGTGTCGAGCTTCCACTCCCCTCATTAATATAAAGGTCGACCTCAACCGTCAGCATAGGGAAAAGGAATGAGTGTAGGTCTTGATGGTGAGAAGTAATGATTGTACGACCGTCGCCAATGGGGATCAATGATTTATTTTGAAACAACATATTTTAACGGTAATCATTAAATGTTAATCCTCTTTTGTGGAATTTAAATATACCTATACTCAAAAGAATGCTTTAAGGATACATACGCCGAATAAATTAAATCTGTTCATTTAAATAATATCCCACATATCATATTGGTGTTACTTTTTCGTTTCATTGAATACAACTGAAATGAAATCCTTGTTATTGAGTGAAGGAAATCTAGAGATACGCAAAAACTTGGTGTTTAAGGTAAACTTCCATACCACAGGCAGAGCCACTGTTGCCAGCAGGCATCCATAGCCTCGACAGGGTTTCCTTTTAACCCTCAGATGAGCCTGTATCCTTGATACTTATTTGAATCAATTTTTCCAAAAAGACCATTATCCTGGTTGATGAGATCAATTAGAGAATATACACTTTTAAGTTTTCAACAAGCCTTGATACAACCTCGTATTTCCAATGGCAGCGAATTTACTGACAATTTTAATTATACATCCTTATCTTCCACTTTTATTTAATGTATGTACTTCAATAATTCTACAACATAAGTGACATGAAAACCTTTTAATTTTGGAGGGATTTCTACCCATATTATGTCAAACTCATTTGAGTATCTAGGGATGTTCTCAAAGTCAATATAAGGATAGATTCTCTCCCATAGTGCCATGATTCCATCACTCAAGAATATGAAACTTTACTAAGTTGAGAATAAAATGATACTTCAATAGATATGCGTGGAGTCACCATATGATCTCTTTTAGGCAAGGATCATCGAGGATAAATAGAGGGATTCTACCCTTAATGGAGTCGACAGGTAAGCTTGAGGAAATAGGATTTGGGATAAACTTACCAAAGAAAATTTGTAAGAAGTATGACTATATCCTGTTGGGAAATGACACCAAAAAATTATCACGAGATTTGTACTTTTACAAATCCTCCACAAGATACCTATCTTTGTAAGAAAAAAAAAGGTTTTTTCCACTATCACCTACGTAGAGACTCCCCTCGTTTTAGTGATGGAAGATTTCAAACAAAAGGGAGGCTTCCCTAATGACCTCAAGGGATCAAGTATAAAGGTTGGCCTAGGCTACATCCCCTTCTCCTGGTCACCTAAGTGTTAGGTCTAGGTCTAGGAGAGGTAAGGAATATAACGAGGCAATTGGTTCGGTTGTACGTGACAATAAACAATCCAAAGAATAATATATATAATTACAAAGTTATATATCTCATCAATGACCTCTTAGACACTAGGTAATCAAACAAACCAATTGATGTTTTAAATTAAAAGACTAAGACAATGTATAACAACAATTAATCTTTTCTAACAACAATAGGAAAATGTACCTAGAAATATATTAATTTACCATGAGAATTAAGCCTTCAACATGTGCAATAACATCCAATTTCTAGACTATGATTTTGAGTATCTTTAGCCACTATTTTACGTAAGTATGCAGAATAAAATCAAACCCTAGTGGTTGTAGAAAACATCTATAGAGAAACAATAAATATGATTTGTTTTCCAAAGTTAGATTTAGTGAAGTTAGTCAAATCGTTTGGAGAGAGAGTGTGTTAATTCTAAGAGTATTTTCACCACAAAGAGAACTCTAGACTATTGTTGTTTACTTTTATAGGGATTATGGAGTCAAGCGTGCAGCATTTGAAGAATGAACTAGATACTCAAGAAGGATGAAGTTGAACCTTAAGGTGCAACCTCTCTTCATCCTTAGTGCTAAAACTTACAAGAAAATGATTTCTAGGATGCAACCTCTCTTGGGCCCTATATGTCATTTTCCCTCTTATAGATAACATAAGTCAAGGATCAACATGGAATAGGATGAACACCTCTCTTGGAATAGGTGCAACCTCTCTTGGGACTTAGGTCTTTGAACCCTAGCAAGAGACTAGTATATTAATGCCTTAATCAAAACTTGGACAAACAAAGGTGTAGAAGGAGAGAAACCCTTATGTCTCCTTCCTAGGGTTTACTTATAACAAAGTAGCATGAAACAACATAGAAATTATCACATGATATCATGAGAAAACACATCAACTTAAATAAAATTACTTACTCATTCAAGTTTATATGCCAAGAAAACCCTAGTTACAACAAGATATCATCGAAGAAATGAAAGCATCCATAAAATAATCCTTCTCCAAGAGGTGTGCACTAGACACAAGAAGCTAAAAAGATAAAGTGAAACTTTTAGAGAGCCCTCCCACAAACGTCTGTTGAGTGAAGTGATGATGAAAATAATGTGTACCATTATCCTTATTTATAAGGAAACCCTAGAGCTCAATTATCCACAAATGTCAATAATTCATGTTATAAGTGGGGGCAACCTCTCATAATAGCCTCTATAAATATCAAAATATGAAAATAATACATAGAGAGGCCTTGCTACACATGTGGTGACGTCAAGCCCTCAAGGGCATGAAGAATGCCTCCAAATTCCATGAGGCGTCATCAAGGAGTGTAGCAAGGTGAAGACCATCCTCAAGTTCTATGTCACATCATGGGGTGTCCAAGTGGAAGAAAACTCCATCATATGCATCAAACCTTAGCATGATGTCATCATAGTTGTAAAGGATAGTGTTCAAGGAGGAGAAGGGTGTATGACATATTTCTGTGTCATCCAATCATCTCCCAGTGCAACATCCTCCATCCAATGCATGGGATTCATGCCCATATCTATGCCACCATGACCACTTCTAGCATAAAAAAATCCTATGTGTACATCATCCAAGGTCTATAAAATGTGAGATCTATTATCTAAGTGTGTCAAGCCACTTTGTGACTGAATGCTCTACATCACACATGCCATGTCTTGTAGTAAAGGAACAACGTCCTGGGTGAAATCATGGGGCGTCCTTCAAAGTACCATATTAGGGGCATCCAAATCAAAACAAAGTATGAGATCAAGTGAAGTGAATTTTCATAAAATATACCATTCTTTAGATCATACAAAGTAATTTGTTACTTAAGATATAAGCCACATAAATAATTCACATCAAGTATCCCTTTCAAATTTCACATTAGCTCAGAACTCTGTGTAAGTTGGAAAGTTTTAATATGGGAGGACCGTCATCTGACCCTATTGGATGTGTCAAATAAAATAGTGAAACAAAATACCCAAGTAGAGGGATATGTCCCAAGGAAACATTGAAAGAAAAGAAACCTTCAAGAGTAAGTGTGATAGTGGTACGTGTTGGGCTTACTTCGTGTATTATGATGCCAGTGAATCCATTTCTATGAGTGCCTTTGTGGAGGATTTGATTTCTCTTGAGTTACCACTTTATAAGTGCTATGTTTTTCCAAACCCCTTAATATTCATTTTCATTATCCTCATATCGTATTTGTAGGTTCCATTTATAAGGCTTCAAGCTATAGCATCACCGCTTTGGGACTGGGGTGAACATGGAAAGGGTAGAGCTCAAGTATGGACTGGATTTTAAGAGTCCTTTTCTATTTTATCTTTCTTTCTTTAGAATTATTCTTTATTTATTCTTATTTTCCTAACAGTTGCAATCAACCTCTAGGCCTTTATCCCCTCTTCTCATGAGAGAATGGACAAGGACCCATTACTGAAGTTTAGTACATTGTGACAAGCTCCAAGATGGTAAGTTTTAATTATGGTGAGGAAACAGAACGTTACCCTTGTGAGGGCCCCTCAGTAGTACCCCTTTTCCTTGGGGGTGACAACATGGGACTAGGGCACATATGTTGGCCACCAAGGTGAAATAAGGAAACACACATAAATTCTTGAGATTATGATCCATTATCCAACTTCAACCAATTATCCTCATTCACATGCCTAGTAATTTAAGCATAACACTTTGTATGAAAGAAGGACTAACATACCTCATGGTGATGTTGGCTTACCATTTCCCATACATTGAGTTGACTAGATGTTATGAGCTTGGATAATCCAAAGTAGAAGAGGCAATCTTAGGGAGCATGTTGGGATACTATGGTGGACATGTTGATCACATCATCAACAAGATCATTATCTTCATTGTGGGCCATGAGACATGATCTCCTCTAGTTACCCCTAGGCAATGGGGGTAACATGTGGCTCCAACATGGGGAAATGTGCTCACCATAGAGAACATGAGAACCTCAACATCTCTGGTTATCCAATACATGCAATCTTGCAACCACTTCTAACAACACTAAAACTTCAGTAGTAAAGGCAGGAGGATGTGGTCCACCAACGTTAGTATACTGAAATATGAATGTAAGACTATGCAATTATGAATGCATGATGGAAATATATAAAATGGGATCCAAGGATGAAAATAACCTACCTAACCTACCTAAGCTAAGAAAACGAAATCTAAGTGAGGTCATATAACCAATAAATCCATCCCAACATTCTATCAGAATGTCTACCCTTGTGCTTTATTATGAACCATATCATAGATAAATCAAGCACAAAATGGTCATGAGTTGGAAAAAAAAACTACACCACACTCAATCATAGAATTAAACTCATGGAGGTGGGAGGGAGTGACATAACCATGAAAACAAGCATCCTCACAAGATTTGTCTATCCATCGTTGGATAGGGCTGTGACAAAGAGACGAAGGTTCATCCTCATATTTAGATACAAGGCTATTCCCCAAAAATTGAGAAGGGATGAGAAGAAATTTAAATAAAACCTTACAGTTTCCCATAAAAGAAGAAGGTGGAATATAGGGGAGACTTTTAGGCTTTAAGAAATATTTTTTCTCCCAATTCAAGGCATGTTGCATGTGTATCTAAAAATTCACATAACAATCCTTAAGTTTAAAACATACCTTCCCTTTGGACAAATTATCACGTAATACACAATTCTCAACCATATCCCGAAAGGACAAAGAAGACGGTCGGAAATATGTAGCATGAAGTTCCAATTGTCCTGGGTGAATCACAACTTCATTTTCATCAAAGTTTGAGCACAAAAATGATTGAAAGTATTCATCATAGGATATATCCAAGTTCTCAAAAGGATATATATCACAACATCCAGGGTATGACCTGAAACCATCATGAGAGTACTATAACGAGCCATCCCCGGGTGGTTGGAACAAGTCTGTGATCATGTCATATTCATGTTTCCAAACACCTGCATCATTAGAAATCACATATGGTTGTTTTGAAGGAAACAATTCCATATTATTTATTTGAAAACAACCTTCAATGTCATAAATAGGATCTCCATCAAAACTAGAACAACTCATATCCCATTTTCATCTCACAACATGTATAAAATCGTAAATATTTTCAATTGCATCATTACTTTTACCATCGCATGAAGGATCTAAAACATCTAAGGTTTCTTGCAAGAATCCATCACTTTTCGAGTTATGAAATGAATCAACATCAAAATCTTATAAAGGATTACAACTTACCATATTCTCTACTTCATGTACAGGACTAGTGGGATCCTGGATAACTTCATCTTCATTAGATAGAGGAGAAAATGAAGACATTTTTTCTTCATGAATGGAATCTTCTTGGACTTGGTCTTCATCATGGAATGCTTCATCAAAGTATTCTTCAATAGTTTCATAGAGTATCTCATGTTCTACTTTGTGTACTCAGTAACCTTCCTCATAATCTACCTCTTCAGGCTCTCATTCTTTACTCAATTCTTTGTTGTTTTCAATGGAATCATGAGGTGGTTCTTTCTCCTCTTCAACTTCATCAATTGGTGGGGCTAGTATGAATATCTCATCTTCATGTGGATGAGCATTCATGTTGGGGATCAGAAATGTCCTATTCTCATCCACCTTTCACTTCATCATTCTTCACATTTCATCGCCCCATTAACCTTTCACGATATCATTTCCATAAATATACTTGGGTTTCACCTTATTGTTTTCCACTTTATTCATTTTAGTATTTAAAAGGAATTTGTGATTAAATGTTAGAAAATCAACATGTTTTCATATATATCTCAAAT
>ML782611.1:219276-238466 GCA_009831015.1 Picea engelmannii
GTTAACTATCGTGCACAGATCTACAGTTGAAAATAAAGCACACAGATCAACGGCTCTTGGTGTTTTTCAGACCCCCCCGACCAATCTATTTTTAACAGAGGGGGGAGGTCTGGAATGGATTGTTTCCTAGCAGGCCCCTTATCTCTACGTGACAGGAATCTATTGGGTCAGACTCCCACCGCCTCCCAAGGTCTAACATACCTTTTCACCCCATGACGTCATTATCCACGTTTTTCCCATAGAGGTCACTTCTCATTACTCTATCAGTCCTTTCCCCTTCCTCGCTCGTTACAAGTCCTCTCACCATGGTTACTCCCCAATCGACTCCTGCCACATCGCCCAGTCGTATTCTTCAGTCATTGTCACCTGCCATCTCATGCTCTAAACGACCCATTGGCCATTTATGATTGGCTAACCTATTTGTTAACCCGCTAACATGTATCCCATGCCCAATGAGTATCCGTTTTCTCAAAAACCACCTTCACCCTTCATTCCCTCGCCATTTACCTTATCACTGCACCAGAGAATTTTTCCCCATTTTCCTTTTCCATTACAGCCAACTATCCAAAGCTACCATCATCCCCACTAACAACTGTTTGATTTGCAGGTATTTCTACAGCGATGGTGCCAAAATCAAAGAGAACAAAAGCTGAGGAAAATCCTTTTCTCCCGCCCCCTGTCGACCTCGATAGGATCCCCCTGGCTGACAAAGACCATTTAATTGCAGACACCATATGCGAGTTTGACTTCGTAGACTTGCAGTCATGGCTCAAAGAGGTTTTCCTTGACCAGAGCGATGAGATTGGTCTCTGGGAGTCAAATCTTCCCCTGTATCTTTTCCCCCAGATTCAACACTTTCTTGAATTCACCCTCAAATGCCAGGCCCATTATATCCCTGAACAAAGAGCCATTATGTCTTTGTCTGGAGAAATTATTTTCCTCATCACACCAGAAACCATTGATCAGATGATGCAGATACCCAGAGCCGAATCCGCCTCACCTTTCAACCTCGAAATCATCACAAAGCTCTATCAGAAGTTGTCTTTCCCCCAAAGATCACATAATTTTGAGCTTTTCCTCCCACAATCCACTCAACTCCCCACCACAAACCCCCCTTATCCTTCCTCCCTGTTCTCAGTAAAGGGAAACCAGGTTATCACATCACTATGCACCTTGCTTGGATATTTTTCAGATCAATGGGTGGACAAACCCATCTTGGGATTTCTGTCCATTTTTTCCACCGATGAGAGACCCACTACTCAATTCAACTATAGTACGTTTCTGGCGGAGAACATTCACGAACAATTCATCAACTTCTCCACAGAAGGCATGTTTCGGTATTCTTCAATATTGGCTTACCTATTCGTGTTCTTTGAAGCGGACAAATTTTCCTTTTCAATGCAAAAGATGGATAAAGATGGGAGACCACAGGCAGTGACGGCGTGGACTTCGCTGCTCAGACATAACTCTACAGAATCTAGTTTCAAATAGTTCATAGAGCAGTTCTACCACCCAGTGGTGAGTATGCTCAGTGACAGACCTGAACCTAGAATTAACGAGGAAATTTAGAGTATTTTACATCTCTCGGACCTTACAAAGACTGGTGATTGGTACCTATACCAAAAACACACTGAGATCAAAGTTTATGGATGCGAGTTGGCCCCATATAAATTGCCCAGGTATTTACCCGTGAGGATTTTTTCCCTAGAACACATAAGGTAGATGATAAATTCAGACGACATACATTTTGTGTCTCTGAAGAAGAAACAGGAGCTCAGAATCAAAGGGAAGATTAGGTCTTTCGTCTGCAATAGCCGAGGCATCGGGGAGGAAGCAGACAGACTGCTAAAAGAAATGAAGATTTTTGTTAGTTTTGCATGGCACTATGATCCGTGCGGGATACTTTCTGAGATGATGGTCAAAAATAAGAATATCCCATATGTTCACACATCCAAGCCTGAGGTAGAGAAGTTTTCCAACCAAACAGAATGGGAGCCCGACAATCTGGTTGAGACAAAATAGCAGGACCTGCCGGTCACTATTTCACAGACGACTACACCACAGGATCCCAAGGAGAAAAATCCTAGGCAAGATGTTTCACCTTCTGTCACTGAAGTATCATCTGAAGAATTTCAACTACATACCAAGAGGCCAAAAACTAGTCTGGCACCCGACACAGCTGGTGAAAAGGGTATGCAATCCACTACCATATTGGAGGTTGATCAATCGCTCCTTAGTACAAGCAGCAAACAAATCACGACTACAGTGTTTCCCAGAAAGCCTACAGATACTCCACCAGCCAGCCAGCCGAGCAAAATAGGACCCAAATTGAGTATTTTTGAGAAGTATGATCTGATCAAAAAGAAAAATTAGATGCTAACCAGCAGCACATATGCTCAGTTCTAGAAGGAAACATCCACTGCACAACACCGACTATTGTCTGCATTCAACACTGAGAAGGGTAGAATGCACATGGAATTTCTGCAAGCATAGGTGGCAGACCCAAAGGTAATCACCAATTACAAAAGAGCAATGTTTGAATTTCAGACTAAAGATGTGCATCTAGCTGATCAGATGGATCTACACAGGAAAACTGGAGAAATGGTTTTCTCCACATTGGCACATGCTTCCACTGCTGCCTCCAAGTTACAAGTATCTCTAAATAATGTCCAGACACAGTTAAAGTTAGAAAAAATACCATCCTTTTCCAAGGATAACAGGATTAAGACATTGGAGGAACTGGTCCTCAAGATCAGATATGATCCCTCAAACGTGAAAGCAGTCAAGGAGATTCTCAAAAAGAAAAATGTCGATATATCATCTTTGAGGAAACAATTGAAATTGCCTCCAACAGAAGATTCACAGGCAAAGCAAATAGCAGAGACAGAAGGGGAGAAGGATGATATGCTCAAGCTCATCATGGAGAAGAATGCACAGTTGAAAGAAATGGAAGCGGAATTGGAAAAGCTAGTAAAAGAGAAGGATCAGTCAAAGCCCATGGAGGTCATTCCATTGAGTGCAGTTCCACTCAAAGGAGCGAGCACAACGTCTGTTGCAGAAATTCCTTCGGCAACTCCACTGACAACCCTGGAAAAGACTGTTGAACTAGCTAAATCCATGGAAGAAATGAATTTACAAGAGACAAAGATTAGTAGATTAAAAAAGGAGATTGAGAACCTTCAAGAACTCAAGTCTTCTTACCAAACTATCTTCTCCAAGGAAAAACAAACCTTAGACCAGCTCAAACAGGAATTGCAACAACTTCAGAAGCAAACAGTGGCAGGAAAGACACTGGCTGAGGTCAAAGAAAGTGTCTGGATGGACATCACCAAGTCCATGAATGAAATATGACCGATGATACAAATCATGTTTGAGCAAAAGGAGCTAGTGAAAAGAAGTCAACAGACCAATGAGAAGATAAGAGCAGAACTGGGAGAGATGCCCACAGAAGCTACTGAGATCATCAAATTTCTAAATTCCAAAACTAGAGAGGAGCTAGAAGAGTTGAAAATTGGAGATAGGACGGAGACCATCCTCAAGGTCAAGAGGGTCTTGACCAAGAGAGGACTGATGCTACAGCTGGAGGAAAAGGTCCATACCATGGACGCAAGAATACAAATATTTTTCAGCAAGATCGAAGCTCTGCAGAAGAAAGGTCTTCCTGGTATGAGAGTTATAAATGATAAATTGATGACACTCCCCGATTATAAAAAGAGATTAGCCACTGTGGCTAAGGATAGCTAAAAACTCTTAGGAATACAAGGAAGTATCACTGGTAAGGCATTCTTGGATGATTGATAGTTGGACATCAGCATACAACATGAGATCCGATACATCTTCATCACCAAGCCAACTTTTTCCAAGTACACGGAGATGGATGAAGTGTATCGTAGATTTCTCAATGTCAGCATTCCTAGTCACCTTCGATGGGAAGAGATTTGAAATCTGATCGAGTAGTCGATGAGTTTTCCAAGCCCAGTCAACTATCCAGTCAGAAGAGGTCGTACAGAGGCCTCACCAACGGTTCACCCAGAAAACAGCATGAAGTTTTGACACATCATTAAACAGTTTCCTAGATTTTAGTATCTTGTTAAGTTAGTTAGCTAAATTTAGATTAGCCACGTCCTGATCTTTAATGATAGGATCATTTGTAATTTTTGGTTATAAATACTTCACACGTTAAATTATTGAGGGTTGATCTTTACGCCCTACAAGCTACAAGATTGTAATCTTTTTCAAGAGATCTTCCATTAATACAAAGAGACGTTTTCACAGGATTCTCGCGTGTTATTCATTGGTGATGTTTTCTTTTCTATGTTGAATGTTTTCTTGCTCAGTTGTCATATTGTTTTCTAATCTAAATCTTTTAAAAGCAACGCATGTCGCATGATTTATCTTTGTATACCCTGTTTCGGACTTTGAAAGATCTTAATGTTTATCTTCTGATATTACAGTAAAGAAATTCTTAACTGCTTCTTTACTTTAATTGATATTCTCATATTTTCTGCTTTTCATCATTTTACTGCTAAAAGAATCCAATGAATGCATTATCCTGCCCTGTGAAAAGAATCTTTTGTTTTATGGTTTATATTTTTATCTCTATAACACAAACCCCATAGCCCAATGGATGCATAAATCCCTTTCAGCCAACTCAACAAAAACAACAAACCTTTTCAATCTTGTTTATTTAACTAGCCTAATATCTTAAGTTCAAAACACATCTACATCATACAGAGAGATCCCTTGCTGAAGCTGGTAGGGCTAGATTCCAGTTTCGAAGTGGTTGGATAAAGTTACCTCTCGTAGATTTCTTCTTTCCTAACAACCTCTAGGAATTTACAGAGCGTTAACATAGTGGCGACCATACTGGGGAACGAACTTTTCAACCCCACATTTTCTTTCCCTTAGAAGAAAGCTTTGTTTCTAAACAATCATAAATCTGAAAAAGCAATAATGTTTAGAGGTTGTTAAAACTTGTACATATTATTTTTTCGGACTCATAAAACTATATATATATATATATATATATATATATATAATTAAAAAAGAAATTTGGCTCCCAAAAGAGCTTATACTCGATCTCACCCAGACCTAGAACCTGCAATAGCAACTAATAATCCAGAACAATTACTCAGGAAAAAGACCATTGTAGAAGGTTCAGGAAGTCATAGTCCCCTTCAGAGGTCCCCTTCTCTTCCAGAGGAACTTTTTACCCTTCAAGATCTTAACTTTGACACCATTTTTGAACAAAGCCTATTTAGAACAAAATCTGACAGCTTTGTGACTGAAATCATTTTAGATCCAAAAACCTTGCACCCCGGACCCCTGAAATACTATCTCCCACTACGAACCCTCAAACCGCTCACTCTGTGCCAGCAAGCCCCTCCTCCTCCTCATCTTCTGTCACTACCACACCTATCATCTAGGTTGTTGTACTGCTCCCTCCACCTATCATGGCAGTCATATATGCTCCCTTGGTGTTGGCCGCACCTCTACATGCTATGCCCCAGGATTATCAAACGAGACTTCCATAGTTTGATGGAACAGGGCCCTTGAGTGCACAACAACACATTGATAAAATGAATGACTATTTTGATCTGCAAGTAGTAGATGAGGCTGACGTTCAAATGAGATTGTTTGCGCAGAGTTTGAACGGTGATGTTAAGAAATGGTACAAGGGTTTACGTGTTGCCTCAGTGCTCGACCTTACAGCGTTTCAAAGAAATTTTCTAGACAAATGGGAGGTAAAGAAAAATCCTCTCCAAATCTTGTCAGAATACAAAAGCATCAAAAGGAATCAAGGTGAGACCGTTCAAGATTACTGCACTCACTTCAATAATCTATACAATGCAATTCTAGCTGATATTAAACCCCCACAAGGTTTAGCACTGATAAAATTCCCTGACGGTTTCGACGCTGATATGTCATATCAGTTAAGGGAAAGAAACTCCACCACCTTGGAAGATATGCAGAAAAGCGCAATAAGTGTGGAGGCCAACCTGTTGGCTAAAAGGGCACGGTAGAGGACCGAAAGGAGAGTCACGATTAAAGAAGAACCTTCCACATCTTCTTCTGATGCCAAATTGGATTCCTTAGATAGAGCAATGGAAAGGATGATGGAGAGACTCACTGTATCTGAAAGAAACCCTCCTAGAGAAAATCAACCAGCTCCTCAAATTCAGAATCCTAACTTCAGAAGAAACCCTCCTCAAATCCGACAGAGAGATCCTAGGGATCAAAGAGAACAGAGGGGTCCTGATTAGCAGATCAGACTACCCCTACAGGAAAATTATGTCGATGAAGGAGAAGAATTAATTGAAGAACTGGAGGATACTCACATAAACCTCATGGGCATTCACGATAACGAAGCTATTTTCCTCACCCAGGAAGAGCAAGAACTTTTTATTCTCTCTCAAACAAAGGTAAGTGAAGAAGCTGAAGATACTGAACAACAAGCATTTGAAAATTCTATTATGGAGGTACACCGGCAGTACAATCTGTGAAGTAAAAAAGCAGATGGAATTCCCCCAAAAAAAGATAATTGAAACGAAGAAGATAGTCAAAACCAAGAGAGCCCCTGAGATTTCTACCGAGATGATCCCTGAGAAAGGTAATGTTGAAGTTCCAACAAAAAGAAACCTTACTATTCTAAAAAGATCATTGCAGATTAAGGTTTCATCAACTAACCCACCAAATACTTCTGGCCAGAAGACTATGGTGGACAAATCAGAATTGTTGAGCCAAAGTAGAGCACCTACACCTTTCATCCTTGAAGGGGAGTTAGCCAAAGTGAAAATTCCCATTCCCCTTTCCGAGTTGATGAGTAAAGAAGCTTACCAATCACAGGTGATCAAAGCACTGAGCATTGAACCCGATATAGGCATGAAGGCCTTAACCATTGGATCAGCGAATCATTCGGACACTGTAAATCTTACTGATGATCAACCTAAACTTTTGTTTGGCCCTGAAGTTGATGGTCAGACTGACAATGGTGTTGTCACCCCTTTTTACATCAGCCTTAATATACACGACCTGATTCTGCATGATGCTATGTTAGATTCAGGTGCTTTCCATAAACTGATGCCTAAAGCAATGATGGAAAAGTTGGGACTCAAGGTCACCAGACCTTACAAGGAATTACACTCTTTTGACTCCAGCAAAGTCAGATGTATCGGTTTGATCAAAGACTTATGTATCACTCTAGTTCAGATTCCAACAAAAAGCATGGTTATGGATGTTGTGGTCACAGACATTCCCCCGAAATATGGTATGTTGATGTCCAGATCTTGGGGGGCCAAGTTGAAAGGTACTTTGCAGTTGGATATGTCATATGCCACCATCCCGGTATTCGGGCAACAGAGAAGACTGTACAAAGAGACACTGATGAAATATATGGTCAGCAGCCAAGAAAGGCCTCATAACTATCCCTTGTACTCTGCACATTCTAACCTAGATTCCTTTATCCTATATAATGACGGTGATACAAGAGAACAAATCACTCAGCTGGAAGAAGATACATCTGGTCTGAATGAAGGCCAAGAAATCATCGAGGCAGACAGAAAGAAAAATGTGATAAGTGAAGAATTTCCAGAAGATTTTTGGAGCATGGACTTCAATGGAGTTGTAAGCAAAGAAGGAGCTAGAGCAGGAGTTTGGTTGCACAATCACAAATCCAGGTATTCAGAAAACCATTCTTACAAATTAAATTTTCAATGCACTAACAATATTGCCAAGTATGAAGCTTTGATGCTCAGTCTGAAACTTCTAAAGAAAGTTGGTGCCAAACAACTTATGGTAAGAGGCGATTCCGAGTTAATTATCAAGGAAATAAAAGGTGAGTGAGCAGCAAAACATCCCCATCTTAGAGCTTACAGGAATGTTGTTTTGGATTCCCTTAAATGTTTCACTGAAGTTGATTTACAGGTTATGCCCAGGGGACATAATATTTTAGCAGATGGGTTAGCTACGTCGGCAGCTACATGCAAGATACCTTTTTGTTCCACTCGCCCATACATGGTGGAGGTGAAGTGCAGACCAACTGTCCCCGACAACATCAGATACTGGCAGGTATTTGGGAACGATGACCAAATTGAAGATTTTCTGCAATGTAAAAATGATTTCGAATGTACAAACATAGACTTAGAAAATGAGGATGAAAATGTAAATAGATCTGATTTTGGAAATGATAGTGTAAATAAGATAGATTCAGGAGAGTTAGGTGAAGATGAGATAGAATCCGATGTTTTTCATTTAAAGAGTAATGTTTTACCTAGGGGTTTAGTTCCTTTAGAAGACCTTTTTTATTTTAATGATGTAGCTAAAAAAAACCAAAAATTGAAGCCAGCGGTCAAGAAGTCGAAGATTGTAATATAGGGACAAAAGAGAAACCCAGGGTGGTAAAACTTTCCAAACCATTACCTCCTGAGCAAAAACTCAAATACATTGAATTTTTCAAGGAATTTCTGTTCTAAGACTTTTGCGATCATTGTTTTGTTCAGAGAGTTCTTTCGGATCCATCGCATAGGTTTTATGTTTTTCGACGTTTCGGACCAAACTAGTGTGGTCCATCATCATGATTTTTTCAAGGAATATTCAGACGTATTTGTCTGGGGTTACGAGGACTTGAAATCTTATGACACAAGCATCATACAACATAGAATCCCAATAAAAGACGATCAAAAACCTTTCAGAAAGAAACTTAGGAGAATCAATCCCAAGTTACTTCCCCTGATAGAAAAAGAAATCAAGAAGATGTATGATGCTAAAATCATAGTTCTGTTACGATTTTCCAAATGGGTTTCAAATCCGGTCCCAACCCGAAATAAGTCTGGGGAAATCAGGGTTTGCATTGATTTCCAAAACTTGAACAAAGTTTCTCTAAAGGAAAACTACCCATTGCCAAAAATGGACCACATATTACAAAGGGTAGTTGGATCCAATCGAATCTCCTTACTGGATGGGTTCTCAGGCTATAACTAGGTCCTCGTTCACCCAGATGACCAAGAGAAAATAGCCCTCACAACACCTTGGGGCACCTTCATGTACGTGAAAATTCCTTTCGGGTTGATGAACGCTGGGGCCACTTTCCAAAGAGCAATGGACATCGCTTTTGTGGAATAACTTGGCAAATTTATTGTCGTTTATCTGGACGACGTAACTATGTTTTCCCGATCCGATGACGAGCACTTAAGACATCTCACAAATTTACGAGCACTTAAGAAATTTTGGATTTCTCTCAATCCTAAGAAAAGCCTTTTCGGACTAGAGGAAGGTAAACTGTTGGGGCACATAATCTCTAAGGACGGAATTAAGATATACCCCAGCAGAATCGAGGCCATTCATAAATTAGAACACCCAAGAAATATCAAAGAGTTACAGTCTTTCATTGGAAAAATAAACTTTCTGAGAAGATTCATACCCAACCTGGCTGAGCTTCTCAGGAACATCACAAACATGTTTAAAAAGGACACAAAAATAAAATGGGACACTGAGTCCAAGCAGTCTTTTGAACAAGTCAAACATGCACTCACATAGGCTCCAGTCTTGATCAGTCCTGACTTCACCAAAGATTTTATCTTTTTTCTTTCGCTCCTGAACATACCATTGCAGCAGTATTACTACAGAAAAACAGCAAAGGATATGAACAACCCACAACCTTTTTTAGTAAATCTTTAAGAGATGTTGCTTTGAATTATAAAATAGTGGAGAAACAAGTTTTTTCCCTGGTGAAAGCCATAAAATATTTTAGAGTATATATTCTCCACTCCCATACCATCGCATATGTTCCAAACATGGTAGTAAAAGACATTTTAACTCAGGACAATCCAGATGGAAGAAGAGGAAAATGTATTGCTATCATTATGGAGTATGACATAGATATTAATCCTACTAAACTGATTAAAGGTCAAGGTCTAGCAAAGTTAATGGCTGAATCCAATTTCCACGCTCTTGATATTAATTTCTTAGCTGCAGTAGATGAACAGGGAGAGTAGGCGACTCCAAGTGTGAAAGAGGTGTTTCTGAACTCTCCATGGTACGCAGACCTGATATTTGTTTTGCATAACTTACAATCTCCCCCTGGTCTGACCAAAACTAAAGCTAGGTTTTTTAAATTGAAAGCATTAAAAAATTTCATTCTAGAAGGCAATCTATATTGGAAGGATCGTGGAGGTATTTTGTTGAATTGTTTGTTAAAAGATGAAGCTGATAGAGTATTGCAGGATTTTCATGCAGGAGACTGTGGTGGTCATCTAAGTTGGAAGACTACAGCTAATAAAATTCTCAGAGCTGGGTTTTATTGGCCTACTATGTTCACTGATGTGCATCAGAAAGTGACTTTGTGTCATAAGTGTCAGGTTTTCGAGGGAAAAAAGAAGCTCCTTCCTTTGCCCCTGAAACCAATCTTGGTAGAAGCTCCTTTCCAGCAATGGGGATTAGACTTCATCAGAGAAATAAATCCTCCCTCTTCTGGCCAGCACAAGTGGATTCTTACTGCTACGGATTATTTCACAAAATGGATCGAAGTTGTACCAAGCAGGCAAGCTATTGATTCTGTCATTATTAAATTTCTTGAAAATAACATCTTGTCTCATTTTGGATGTCCTAGAAAGATTATAACTGACAATGTAGCTACTTTTCGATCTAAAAAGATCATAGAATTTTTCCACCAGTATCATATTGGTTTGGGTCATCCACAGCTTATTACCCCCAAGGAAATGCACTGGCGGAATCATCAAATAAGACCCTGGTGAACATTATTAAGAAGACTTTGCAAGAAAACAAAAATTCATGGCATAACAAGCTGGTTTTCGCACTATGGGCTGACAGAATGACCACCAAGAGGTCAATTGGCATGTCACCATATCAGTCGGTCTATGGCACTGAAGCAATTTTTCCCACTTCCTTAGGAGTTCCTGTCATGAAATTGCTGCAAGAGATGCAAGCCGAACCGAACGACTCGAAAAGAAGGATAAACCAGATGATCCAATTGCAGCAGTCCAGAGAAGAAGTATACAACAAAACTCAGGTTGTCCAAGAAAGCATCAAAAATATCTTTGACAAAAGAACTAAAGAGGATGATTTTGAGCTAGGTGACTTGGTTCTGAGATGGGATGCCCGAAATGAAGATAAGGGGAAGCATGGAAAATTCGACAGTCTATGGAAGGGGCCTTACATGATTCAAGCATTCAGAGGAAATAATGCCTTCTTGCTCAACAACAGTGATGGGACAAATCTGCCAGGAGGACCTGTAAATGGTAGAATGTTGAAGCACTATTCACCTCCTCAGTAGGGACCTGCAGTCACATTTTTTCATTGTACAAACCATTTTCATTTTGTTTACAAGTTTTGAGTGAAATAAATCTGATCAGATGGTTGAAGCCCGTAGAGAAGGCCCTAAGCCTCTAAATATTGTCTTCTAATTTTCAACAATAAAACCAATCAAGCAACAAAGGCGACTATGGAGAAAATTTCAGAACATTAGGAATCAGGATTCTTGGCACTTCACAAGGAGAGTACCATCCCCAAGTGGAGCCATTGTTATAACCCTATAATTTATAGGATCAACTGGTGACTAAAATGTTATTTCTTTAAGTGTTTTTGTTTGTCAAATGATTGTCCATTCTGCAAACAATTTGAGAAAAGAAAAGAAAGGAAAAAAGAAGAGAAGAAAATAAAGAAAAAAAAAAGGGGGGGCACAAAAGAAATTCAATAGAGCCCCATGCAATAACAATGATTTGGTCCATACCATTCAAGCATGGCCAAGTCTTTTAAATTGATGTTGATAGGAGTAGTGAATAAGATTGGCTAAACTGTTTAATATTAGCCAAGTGATTTAGGTTAGTTAGTGAATAAATCTAACCAAACTGCCTAATCTTGGTCAGATAACCCCAGGATAGAGTAATTCCTTAGTCCAACAGTTTAATCTAGACTAATTTTCATAGGTAATTAGGTTAGAACATAGGTTAGTTTGCTTTGTCTCAATAAAACCAGCACGATGATCAATGTTGAACCATGTCTTTGAGGTTTAAAAGGTTTGATGTCTAACCCCTTGGTGATAGAAACATGGAAAAGATCGGGAAAAACCCACAATATGCACTTATCCTAAGTTTTTCGGAGCACATATGCCTTTGCGCTCATAGTTAAGCACAGTGCATAGATGAACGGCCCGAGAGCAGGCACCCAGATCTACAGTCGACAGGTTTTTCCGGACCCCCCCCCCCCCCGACCATTCTACCGTTAACAGTGGGGGGGCATCCAGAATCGGAAATAAAAAAGGCGCATATACAAACGGCTCAGATGTGCGCGCTCAAATCCACGGCTCAGATTAGATTCCAGACCCCCTGACCGTTCTTCCTTTAATGGTGGGGGGGTTCTGGAATGTTGGTTAACTATCGTGCACAGATCTATGGTTGAAAAGAAAGTGTGTAGATCAATGGTTGTTGATGTTTTTTGGACCCCCCCCCCGACCGATCTGTTTTTAATAGGGGGGGGGGTCCAGAATGGATTGTTTCCTAGCGGGCCCCTTATCTCTACGTGGCAAGAATCTATTGGGTCAGACTCCCACCGCCTCCCAAGGTCTGACATACCTTGTCACCCCATGATGTCATTATCCACGTTTTTCCCCTAGAGATCACTTCTCATTACTCTGTCAGTCCTTTCCCCTTGCTCGCCCGTTACAAGTCCTCTCACCATGGTTACTCCCCAATCGAATCCCGCCACGTCACCCATCTGTATTCTTCAGTCATTTTTACCTGCCATCTCACGCTCTAAACGACCCGTTGACCATTTATGATTGGCTAACCCATCCGTTAACCCGTTGACCTGTATCCTGCGCCCAACGGGTATCCATTTTCTCAAAAACCACCTTCGCCCTTCATTCCCTCGCCATTTACCCTATCACCGCACCAGTGAATTTTTAACCATTTTCCTTTTCTGTTACAGCCAACTATCCAAAGCTACCATCATCCCCACTAACAATTGTTTGATTTGCAGGTATTTCTACAGCGATGGCGCCAAAATCAAGGAGAACAGAAGCTGAGGAAAATCCTTTTCTCCCACCCCCTGTCAACCTCGACAGGATCCCCCTAGCCGAAAAAGACCATTTAATTGCAGACACCAGATCTGAGTTCGACTTCGTGGACTTGCATTCATGGCTCAAAGAGGTTTTCCTTGACCAGAGCGATGAGATTGGTCTCTGGGTGTCAAATCTTCCCCTGTATCTTTTCCCCCAGATTCACCACTTTCCCGAATTCTCCCTCAAATGCCAGGCCCATTATATCCTTGAACAAAGAGACATTATGTCTTTGTCTGGAGAAATTATTTTCCTCATTACACCAGAAACCATTGATCAGATGATGCAGATACCCAGAGCCGAATCCGCCTCACCTTTCAACCTCGAAATCATCACAGAGCTCTACTAGAAGTTGTCTTTCCCAAAGAGCTTATATTTTTGAGATTTTCCTCCCACAATCCGCTCAACTCCCCACTACAAACCCCCCTTATCCTTCCTCCCTATTCTCAATAAATGGAAACCAGGTTATCACATCACTATGCACCTTGCTTGGATATTTTTCAGATCAATGGGTGGACGAACCCATCTTGGGATTTCTGTCCATTTTTTTCACCGATGAGAGACCCACTACTCAGTTTGACTACAGTACGTTCCTGGTAGATAGCATTCATGAACAATTCATCAACTTCGCCACAGAAGGCATGTTCTGGTATTCTTCAATACTGGCTTACCTGTTCGTGTTCTTTCAAGTGGACAAAATTTCCTTTTCAATGCAGAAGATGGATAAAGATGGGAGACCACAAGCAGTGACAATGTGGACTTTGTTTCTCAGACATAACTCTACAGAATTTAGTTTCAAGTAGTTCATCGAGTAGTTCTACCACCTAGTGGTGAGTATGCTCAGTGGTAGACCCGAACCTAGAATTAATGAGGAAATTCAGAGGATTTTACATCTCTCGGACCTTACAAAGACTAGTGATTGGTACTTGTACCAAAACCACACTGAGATCAAAGTTTATGGATGCGAGTTGGCCCCATATAAATTGCCCAGGTATTTACCCGTGAGGACTTTTTCCCTAGAATACATAAGGCAGATGATAAATTCATACGACATACATTTTGTGTCTTTGAAGAAGAAACAACAGCTCAAAATCAAAGGGAAGATTGGGTCTTTCATCTGCAATAGCCGAGGTGTCGGGGAGAAAGCAGACAGACTGCTAAAAGAAATGAATTTTTTTGTTAGTTTTGCATGGCACTATGATCAGTGCGGGATAATTTCCGAGATGAGGGTCAAAAATAAGAATATCCCGTATGTTCACACATCCAGGCCTGAGGTAGAGAAGTTTGCCAACCAGACAGAATGGGAGCCTAACACTCTGGTTGAGACAGAACAGCAGGACCTGTCGGTCACTGTTTCACAGAAAACTACACCACAGGCTCCCAAGGAGAAAAATCCTAGGCAAGATGTTTCACCTTTTGTCATTGAAGTATCATCTGAAGAATTTCAACTACATACCAAGAGGCCAAAAACCAGTCCGGCACCCGACACGGCTGGTGAAAAGGGAATGCAATCCACTACCATATTAGAGGTTGATCAATCGCTCCTTAGTACAAGAAGCAAATAAATCACGACTACAGTGTTGCCCAGAAAGCCTATAGATACTCCACCAGCCAGCCAGCCGAGCAAAATAGGACCCAAATTGAGTATTTTTGAGAAGTATGATCTGATCAAAAAGAAAAATCAGACGCTGACCAGCAGCACATATGCTCAGTTTTGGAAGAAAACATCCACTGCACAACACCGACTGCTATCTGCATTCGACACTAAGAAGGGTATAATGTACATGGTGTTTCTGCAAGCACAAGTGCCAGACCCGAAGGTAATCACCGATTACAAAATGGAAACATTTGAATTTCAGACTAAAGATGTGCATCCAGCTGATCAAATTGATCTGCACAGGAAAACTGGAGAAATGGTTTTCTCCACATTGGCACATGCTTCCACTGCTGCCTCCAAGTTACAAGTATCTCTAAATAATGTCCAGACACAGTTGAAGTTAGAAAAAATATCATCCTTTGCCAAGGATAATAGGATTAAGACGTTGGAGGAACTGGTCTTCAAGATTGGATATGATCCATCGAACATGAAAGCAGTCGAGGAGATGCTCAAAAAGAAAAATGTCAATATAGCATCTCTGAGGAAATAATTGAAATTGCCTCCAACAGAAGATTCACAAGCAAAGGAAACAGTAGAGACAGAAGGGGAGAAGGATGATATTCTCAAGCTCATCATGGAGCAGAATGCATAGTTGAAAGAAATGGAAGCGGAATTGGAAAAGCTAGTAAAAGAGAAGGAGCAGTAAAAGCCCATGGAGGTTATTCCATTGAGTGCAATTCCACTCATAGGAGTGAGCATAGCGTCTGTTGCAGAAATTCCTTCAAAAACTCCACTGATAGCCCTGGAAAAGACGGTTGAACTAGCTAAATCCATGGAAGAAATGAATTTACAAGAGACAGAGATTAGCAAATTAAAAAAGGAGATTGAGAACCTTCAGGAACTCAAGTCTTCTTACCAAACCAGCTTCTCCAAGGAAAAACAAACCTCAGACCAGCTCAAACAGGAATTGCAACAACTTCAGAAGCAAACAGTGGCAGGCAAGACACTGGCTGAGGTCAAAGAAAGTGTCTGGATGGACATCACCAAGTCCATGAATGAAATATGGCCGATGATACAAATCATGTTCGAGAAAAATGAGCTAGTGCAAAGAAGTCAGCAGGCCATAGAGAAGATAAGAGCAGAACTAGGAGAGATGCCCACAGAAGCTACTGAGATCATCAAATTTCTAAATTCCAAAACTAGAGAGGAGCTAGAAGAGTTGAAAATTGAAGATAGGACGAAGACCATCCTCGAGGTCAAGAGGGTCCTGACCAAGATAGGACTGATGCTACAACTGGAGGAAAAGGTCCAGACCATGGACGCAGGAATACAAATATTTTTCAACAAGATCGAAGCTCTGCAGAAGAAAGGCCTTCCTAGTATGAGAGTTATAAATGATAAATTGATGACACTCCCCGATTATAAAAAGAGATTAGCCACTATGGCTAAGAATAGATAAAAATTATCAGGAATACAAGGCAGTATCACTGGTAAGGCATTCTTGGATGCTTTATAGTTGGATATTAGCATACAGCATGAGATCTGGTACATCTTCATCACCAAGCCAACTTTTTCCAAGTACACGGAGATGGATGAAGTGTATCGTAGATTGCTCAAAGTCAGCATTCCTAGTCACCTTCGATGGGAAGAGATTTGCAATATGATTGAGTAGTCGATGAGTTGTCCAAGCCCAGTCATCTATCCAGTCAGAAGAGGTCATGCAGAGGCCTCACCAACAGTTCACCCAGAAAACAGCATGAAGTTTTGACACATCATCAAACAGTTTCCTAGATTTTAGTATCTTGTTAAGTTAGTTAGATAAATTTAGATTAGCCATGTCCTGATCTTTAATGACGGGATCATTTGTAATTTTTGGTTATAAATACTTCACACTTTGAAGTATTGAGGGTTGATCTTTACGCCCTGCAAGCTACAAGATAGTAATATTTTTCAAGAGATCTTCCATTAATACAAAGAGGCATTTTCACAGGATTCTCGCGTGTTATTCATTGGTGATGTTTTCTTTTCTATGTTGAATGTTTTCTTGCTCAGTTGTCATATTGTTTTCTAATCTAAATATTTTAAAAGTAACACATGTTGCAGGATTTATCTTTGTATACCCTATTTCAGACTTTGAAACATCTTAATGTTTATCTTCTGATATTACAATAAAGAAATTCTTAACTGCTTCTTTACTTTAATTGATATTCTCATCTTTTATGCTTTTCATCATTTTACTACTAAAAGAATCCAACGAATGCATTATCCTACCCTGTGAAAAGGATCTTTTGTTTTCTGGTTTAGATTTGTATCTCTATAACACAGACCCCATAGCCCAATGGATGCGTAAAGCCCTTTCATCCAACTCAACAAAAACAACAAACCTTTTCAATCTTGTTTATTTAACTAGCCTAATATCTTAAGTTCAAAACACATCTAAATCATACAGAGAGATCCCTCTCTGAAGCTGGTAGGGATAGATTCTAGTTTCGAAGTGGTTGGATAAAGTTACCTCTCATAGATTTCTTCTTTCCTAACAACCTCTAGGAATTTACAGAGCGTTAACACCTTGCATTACTCATTCAAAGCATATTGGTCATCCATGTCTTGAAGCCCATTTTCCATTGCCTTATCCTTCATGAATTCATGCATGCCTACCTTTCTGAGTTGCATACATTCCTTTATCCTTTTTCAGTTCATTTTTGCCTTCTTTTTCCCTTCCAGTTTTCCTTACAAATAAAACCATTCA
This sequence comes from Picea engelmannii, assembly GCA_009831015.1. Classification (NCBI taxonomy): domain Eukaryota; kingdom Viridiplantae; phylum Streptophyta; class Pinopsida; order Pinales; family Pinaceae; genus Picea; species Picea engelmannii. Next base: position 236,695 of record ML782611.1, read on the forward strand.
GTTCCCTTTCCATGATTACATTACCTTGTTTTCCTTGCCCTGTTGATCCACACTACTTGACTGTGAGTTCTTTCCATTTATAGTCCTACCAAATCTTTTTGTACAAACTCACATTGACTGATGTGGGATTCCTTAAGGCCCACCTTTCAACAAGTCTTGCCCCATCGACCTCAACACCTTATCTATGATATAGACTAGAGTTCCTTTCTGAGTACCTAGAGACTTGCATGCCTTAATGGCAAGTTCTCTCACTGACAATCATGGGAATACATCAATTTCCCTTGATCGTCAGATCTTGCAAGTGGCTCGACATCATCTCATTCATTCGCACTTCACCGGATGTACTCGGGTACCTTGGCACTCTTTGACATCAATGGTGAGTTGCCTCGCATTGGTTAATGACATTCATCATTGGTCGGTAATCCAATGACTTCTTTTCATGCTCAACATTGACACATTCATTCGTATGATTCGAATTGTACCATCAGGTTTAGCAATGGGTGATGACTATACACTTTTCATGACTCTATCAGCAGTTACAGCAGCATGACTATAGCTATCTGAGAGTACTGTAGTTCTACTTTCACACTTTCTCTTTTCCATGATTCATTCAGCAGCAGTTCAGATCCCTCCACTTCACATTCTCTGATCCAACCAACAACAGTCGCAGCTATAGCAGCAGTCACTTTCCATATGATCCTGCAGTAGTGACATCTTCCATACTCTAGCAGGTGCATCAGTCATATTCCTATTGCATAGTTTATCAACATTTTGGGTAAGTGGAGGTATGTTATTTTCTAAACTTTAATCATGTAATTCCTCAATTGCTAGCAATGAAGAATTTGGAAAATTCCCTGATCCAGTTCCCTTTCCTTTTTCACTTTTAAGACTTATTCCACATTGCATGAGGACATGCAACAAGTTAAGTTGGGGGGTACGGGACTTTATTCACTATCATCACTCCATTTTTCCACGACCATCATTCCATTTTTTTGTCTTATTTACCAATTATGAACATTTCTTTTCCAACATTTCTTTTCCAACGATACTATGTTGCACTTTACTTCATAAGCACTGATATACATATTGGCATGATTCACACATATACAAAAACAAAAACAAAAAGGGGCTTTCTTATACTCAGTGATGTTTTCTTATGCACGTTGATAGCATACATCTTCCAGTAAAAATATGGGCAAATTATTATCATAACACCAAGAGAAGAAGTAACGAAATGAACGTTGTTAACACAAGAACCAACATTCTTTATATTCATGGTTTTCACACAAGAACCAACCATACGAAAAATGCCAGTTGTTACTTATGTAAATGCCATCCTGGAAAACATTCATTATCATCACTCAAAGCCAACATTAAGATGCCAAAATTTCTTAAGAATATCCATGCATGGTTGCATGAGGACATGAAACAAGTTAAGTTGGGGGATATGTTGGGGCTCAGAAATGTCTTATTCTCATCCACCTTTCCCTTCATCATTCTTCACATTTCATTGCCCCATTAACCTTTCACAATATCATTTCCATAAATATACTTGGGTTTCACCTTATTGTTCTCCACTTTATTCATTTTAGTATTTAAAAGGAATTTGTGATTAAATGTTAGAAAAACACATGTTTTCATATATATCTCAAATATGTGTGAGCTTTGTAATGTGTAGGAATATGTGAAGGATTAATTCAAAGGACTTCTCGAATACTTCCTCCACCATTTCAATATTTGAGGAGATAATTCAAGCCCATTCCAAGGAGAAG
>ML782611.1:247424-258375 GCA_009831015.1 Picea engelmannii
GATTCTTGGAGACACTAATGGCACTGGTGTTATCACAGTGAATTGGAATGGGATGAGTGTAAGTTACCTTCAGATCTGCAAGAGTTTGTATCATCCATAAAATTTGTGTGCAGCAAGTAGCAACAACAATGTATTCTGCCTCTGTAGTGGATAATGAAATGGATCCTTGATTTTTACTAAGCCATGCAACTAATGAGTCACCCAGAAAGAATGCTCCTCCACTGGTGCTTTTTCTCTCATCAACACAGTTTTCCCAATCTGCATCTGAATAAGCAGTTAACTGGAAATTTTGATTTCTGGGATACCACAGACCATAATTCATTGTTCCTTTAAAATACCTGAATATCCTTTTGACATCTTGCAAATGACTTTGTTTAGGTGCAGCTTGATATCTTCCTACCATTCCTACAGCATGCATTATGTCAGGACGGGATGTTGTGATGTACAGAAGACTGCCTATCATAGAGTGATATGTCCTTTGATCAACATCAGGTGAGGTATCATATTTACTCAGCTTGCAACCAACCACCATAGGTGTGCTAACTAGAGAAGAATATTCCATCTGAAACTTCTTCAACATCTCTTTCAAATATTTTTCTTGAGAAATAAATATTCCTGCAGAACTTTGTTTTACTTGTAAGCCAAGAAAATATGACAGTTCTCCTATCATGGACATTTAAAATTTTGTTTGAATAGAGTTAGCAAACCACTGGACAGATGATTCATTAGTACAACCAAAAATAATATCATATACATAAACCAAAACAACTAGTAAATTATCACCTTCGGACTTAATGTAAAGGTTACTGTCAACAGTACCTTTCTTGAATCCTTTTTCTTGTAAAAATTTGTCCAGTCTATAATACCAAGCTCATGGTGCTTGTTTTAGTCCATATAAGGCCTTCTTCAGCTTACAAACCCAATTAGGATTATCTATCAATGAGAATCCTTCAGGTTGCTCCATATATACTTCTTCCTCTAGATCTCCATTAAGAAATGCTGACTTAACATCCATCTGATGAACTTTAAAGTTTTTATGACATGAATAAGAAAGAAACATTATGATGGCTTCCAAACTTGCCACTGGTGCAAAAGTTACATCAAAGTCCTGACCTTCAACTTGTGCATATCCTTTACAGACCAATCTGGCTTTATTTCTAACAACTTGCCCTTTTTCATTCATTTTATTTTTGAGCACCCATTTGGAACCTATTACATTCTTATCTTCAGGTCTAGGGACAAGCTCCCAAGTATTGTTCTTTTCAATTTGATCAAGCTCTTCATTCATTGATCTAATCCAATCATCATCCTTGTTGGCTTCATTGAAATTCTTGGGTTCCAACATGGATATGAGAGCTATATGATATTGTTCGGTGGTTTTGATTAGCTTTCTCCTGGTTTGTACACCTTTGTCTTTTTCTCTAATTATCTGACTTGCAGGATGATTCTTTTGAATGATTCTGGAGGAGGAATTTGTAGTTGACTGCTGATTTGAGTCTGTCTGAGTGTCTGAGTCTTCATCTGATTCAGAGTCTTTATTTTCTGATTCTTGGACTTGTTCATCTTCAGCTTTAGTTGTGTCTTCTATAGAAGACTCATTACTGTATACCTCTCTTGCTGGGATTCCTTCATCAATGTTTACATCAATACAGTCAACCATTTTATGCAGCCTCTTGTTATAGCATCTATATCCTTTATTGTTCATAGCATACCCTAAGAAGATACCTTCATCATCCTTGTCATCATATTTGTCGAGGTTCTCATCATTATTCTTTATGTAGCATTTACTCCCAAAGACTCTGAAGTGTTTGATTAAGGCAGGTCTTCCAAACCATAATGCATAAGGTGTCTTGTCACTTTGTGGTCTGAGGTGGGATTTGTTAAGCACATCAACTGTTGTGTGTATTACTTCTACCCAATAGGTTTGACCAATGTTCTTCTCATTCATCATTGACCTGGCCATTTCCTGCACTGTTCTGTTTTGCCTGTCAACAACTCCATTTTGTTATGGAGTTCTTGGGATTGTGTATTCTCTCTTGATCCCATGTTCATCGTAGAATTCCTTGAAGTCTCTTGACATAAACTCTCCTCCCCTATCTGATCTTACTGCCTTTAACCTCTTGCATGTTTGAGTCTCTGTTAAAGCCTTAAATATTTTAAACTTCTCAAATGCTTCAGCTTTTTCTTTGAGAAAGGAAACCCAAGTAAGTCTGGAGTAATCATCAATAATCAACATGAAGTAGTTTTCTTTCCCTATGCCTTCCTGTCTTGATGGTCCACATAAATTCATATGAACTAGTTGGAGTGGTTTCTCTGTTGAAGTAAAGCTCTTGGACTTAAACTGTGTCCTGTTTTGCTTCCCTACTTGGCAGGGTTTACACATTGAATCTTGGGGCTTTGATATTCTCGGAAGATCTTTTACTGCCTCGAGGTTTTTGAGTTTTATTAAGTGATCAAAGTTTAGATGTCCAAGTCTCCTATGCCATAACCAGCTTTCATCATGTTTTCTTAGATGACATTCTTCTCTATTTTCTTTCAGCACATATACATTATTTTTTGTCCTTATGCCTTTGGCCACCACTTGTCCTAAGTTTACAGACTTTATCTTGCAGTCCTTGGATGTGAACAGCACTTCGCATCCTCTATCACACATTTGACTTACACTGAGAAGATTATGTTTCAGCCCATCCACAAGTAGAACATCTTGGGCTTTTCCTTTTCTATTACTTAAGCTCACCATCCCTTTTCCCTTTATTTTCCCTGGAGCATCATTTCCAAAGGTTACGTTTCCTGATTTGCTTTCACTTAGAGATAGAAACTTGCCTTTGTCTCCCGTCATGTGTTTGGAGCATCCATTGTCTATATACCAAGGGTTTGTTTTTCTTTGAGCGGACAACACTAATCCACACTTGTCACTTTCCTTCTTCTTCCAACACTTGACATTTTCAGCAGGAGATTTCAAATCTAGTTCATATTCCCTTAAACGACAGTCAATAGATTTGTGTCCATAGTTATGACAGATGTAGCATTCAATCTCATTGTTCAATAGGTCAAACTTATCAGTGCAGTGTTGTCTACTCATTGACTGTTGATTATTTCTTGACCTCTTTAGTTGTAGGTTCGTGGACTTAAATTGGCAATTGGCAATCAGCGAAGGTTTGTTACTTGGTTGCATCATTCTTTGTTGTGGCAGGTATTTATTCCTTTGAAATCTTAATTGCTCATGTCTAAGTCTTAAGGCACAATTTACAGCTTTGTGACCAAAGTTAGCACAGTAGAAACAATAGCCATAGAAGAATTCTTTGTACCTGGAAAATGGTTGTCTTCTTTAAGAAAGTCGATTTCTTCCAGACTGATGATGTCGTTCAGCAGTGAGCACATTACTTCTTTGTTCTACAGATTCGGATCTGACATCTTTTACCTTACTCGACCTGGGTGGCTAATTGCCTTCCTTTTTTTCTACAGGATTGTTATTGTCATTGGTTGTACTTTTGACAAACTTGATGGGTTCTTCATTTCCTAGCTTACCACTGCTTGATCCCTCTTCATACCCCAAGCCAGTTTTCAGCTTTGGATCCCTTTGCTGATTCAGAATGGTGGCCAATCCTTCTGAGGCTTTGATACTTGACAGATTCTGATTATACAAGGCTTGAAACTTATCCATTTCTTTCCTCGTTTTCACTACTTCTTGTTCTAATGCTTCACATCTTGCTTTCTTTTCTGATAGTTGTTGTTTCATAATCTCTTCGATTTTCTTTGCCTCTTCCAATTCTACTTTTAGTAGGACAAGGTATTCATCATGTTCTTTACTATCTTTCTCGAACTGTATCAACAATTATCTTTGCTTTATGTTCTTGATTCTTAGTCTATCAATCTCTTCCAGTGCACTGATCATTTCTCCTTCCATGTCAACCACAACTTCTTCTTCATCACTCCCTGTGATTTTATTATCATAATCCTCTTTGGCCATAAGTATGAATTCATTTAGTTTATCTTCAATAAAGGAGTCATTTTCTTCATCATCTGAAGGATCATCATCATTGTTTACGCACAGACTTTTCTTCTTAAAGTTTTTCTCTTTAAAGAAATTTTTGTGTTTTCACTTCTCCTCATCATCACATGTCTGATCCTTTCCTTTGTGGGGACATTTATTTGCAAAATGACCTATCCTACCATAGTTGAAACATTTGAAAGGTAGTTTACCTTTGTATTTGCCTGATCCCTTCTTCAGTCTCTTCACAAATTTTGCTTCAATTTCATCGGGCTCAGAATCCTCATTCTTGTCTGCTTTAAATGATGCTTCTCTGGAGGTAGGTTTATCTTTAACTATTCTCATTTCATATGCATTCAATGTTCCTAGCAGTTGATCAAACCCCAAGGTTTTTAGATCATCAAGTTCTTCTATAGCATAGACCTTCGGGTTGAACCTATCTGGGAGAGATCTCAAGATTCTATGAACTAAAGAGGGTTCATCAATTGTTTCATCGAGTGCCTTCATTGAATTTACCATTTCTTCTACTCTTAGAAAGTATTTTCCAACGGTTTCATCTTCCTTCATCTTCAGTTGTTCAAACTGTATTATGTAGGTTTGAAGCTTTGCATCATTTACTTTCTCATTACCCTCATAGTTGCTTATGAGTTTGTCCCACATTTCTTTGGCAGTTCCTAGGTGCATAACTTTTACGAATTATGTTTCTACAAGCCCACTCAAGATAGCATTCATAGCCTTAGCATTGAAGCTAAATTCTAGGTTTTCATCCCTATTAGCTAGCACAACTGGCTTTACATAACCAATATCTACCACATCCCAGACATCTGCACCTAATGACATTATGTAGGTTCTCATTCTAACTTTCCAGAAGGCAAATTTTGTTCCATTGAACAGAGGGGCCTTATTGGTTGAATTTCCTTCATGGCTTGACATGTTTAAGCTCTAGGATCTACCCTTAGATAAAAGGGGTTGGCTATGATACCAATTGTTGGACAACTGAGAGGGGGGTTGAATCAGTTGTCACTGTGCTTAAACAATTATGCTTCTTTTAAAATATTTACAAGGCACTCAATGATGATCACAATAATGCAGGGAAATGAACAATGGCACATTCGGCATCAGTCACATATATGAGAAACACAGAGACGGAAATTTCCCAAGGAAACCCATACAGGGTAAAAACCTCTTCTTCTTTATATGATAAGTATTATTTACATTCTTTATATTATCATACATTTGAGCACCAACTAATTGTGAGGCTACAACCTATGTTTTGCAAGCTACAACTTACTGAGAGCACCAACTCTTTGTTTTCTCTAGCACCCACTAGAAGGAAGCACCAACTCTCTGGTTTCTCTATCTCCAACTAGAAGGAAGCACCAACTCCCTGGTTTCTCTAGCACCAACTAGAAGGAAGCATCGACTCCCTGTGTTCAAGCCACCACTTGAACCTATGAGGACACCAATCCTCCCTAGCACCTCCCAACCTCCCTAGTTTATGAATATGAAATATGAAAACCTATTACAGTGATATAGTGTTCAATAACAGCTTACCAGTCTCATCATTGTTATGCAAGATTTTGCTACTTAGACTTCCTCGTTGTCTTCCAGCATGCATCCACTGCCCATTATGTTCTTTTTCTTTTATGCTCTGTGTGCCATGTCCATTTGCTGCACAGTTCTTCTTCTGTTCTTTTCAGTTGCTGCACTCTGATCCTTCTTCATGAATGAATCACCTTCATCAACAAACATAGAAATCCCATCAACAACAACAACCAACTCTCATCTTTGTACTGTGCATTTATAGCTTTTGTGCACCTTGTGCATGCAATGCGTGCAATTATTCTGCATACTCACACTGCGCTGATATCCTCCACAACTCGAGTGCTCTGTCTAATCATCATCGTGACTCTTCAGCTTCTCTGGACATTTTTCCACTCGTTCAGCATCACTGTATGTTATGCAGAGATTCCTCAGCCTCTCTAGCAGTTGAGACTCTTCGTCTTCTCTGTGACAGTCGAGCTCACCTTCTCTGTTCCAGTTACAAGCTTCAATGCTTATCCAGTTGTCAATCGCCTCCACGAGCATCTTCATCCCTCTTGGAGATTCCCAGAGACTCTTCATCTCCTATGTCAATCACCTCGAAGTGTCTTCGAGTCCTCTAGCAGAAACCATCAGTGGTTTCTGGCAATTACACTGTGACGTGCAACAGTAGCCCTTCGATTATGCTCAGATTCACCTGCATCGTTGGATTTACTCTGATGATTTCTTGTGTTATTTACCCATTTCACACTTTCACAATTCAGAGATTCTGCGATGAGACATCTTGAGTCTCCATGTCACGAGTTCCGAAACTCCGAAATGGAGTTTTTCTGTGCTGGTTCCTTCCTTTATATGACCACGACTATGACCAAACGCTTATGCATAAGGCTCTTTCGTAATTTCACATTTCGTGAATCTAGAGATGAGGCATCTCGACTCTCCAAGTCACGATCCCCAAAATGCCGAAGTACTCTTCTCTTCAGCTTCTCTGATGGTGTGACCACCGGCTGAGACCATGCGCTTATGCATAAAGAACTTTTCGTGAATTCGCATCTCGTAAATATGGAGATGAGGCATCTCGACTCTCCAAGTCGCGATCCCCGAAACCCTGAAATGGAGCTTATCAGAACTGACTCCTTCCCTTCTCATGACCACCGGCGGTGACCATAGGCTGTGCCAAAAAGGCACTTCGTGAGTTTATAAACTTCATATGATCGACGATTGAAATCTCCATAGATCCGACGGTCCAGATCTTATCGCGATCTCACATCTCGTGAGTTCACACACCATGCTCCATTGACTCCAAGTCAGCGACTTGACCTATGATTTGACGGTCCATATCTGATCTTTACTCAATGGCTTAGATCATATCATGATTTCGCATATCATTTTCGACCTTCATATTTCTTTCCTCTCCAAGTCGCAAGTCGCGAAACTCTGAAATGGAGTCTCGGATCAATGGTCCAGATCACACCTTGATCTGACGACTGTGATTAAATCTTGATTTTTCATATCACGAGTTTGATAGTTATGTTTGTTTCCTATCCATGTCGTAAGTCGCAAAACTCCGAGATGAAGTCTCAGATCAACAGTCCCGATCAACACTTGATCTGACGGTCATCGGGAATTGTAAATGGGATCCAACGATCAGAAATGTTGCTTCTCCTCCCGAGCTTACTTTGTTCTGCTTACTCTGATATTTCCATCACTTCTGAGCTTAATCGAATCTTCTCTACAGCATCTTCTCATAATGGCCACCTTCATTGTTGTACTTTCCATCAATGACAAGCATTCATTGTCTGTTAAATATTTTCCAACAGATCCTTGGACCTATTCATGCATCAAACTCATGCTATACCAAGCATCATGAAGCACAAGGTATGTCAACAATAAAATAGAGAATAATGATCCAAATATCAATCATGTACCAAAATGTGCCCACCATGCACAACATCCATGTACAAAAAGTGTGCTCATCATGCACAACACCTATGTATATCATCCATGTGCATCAACATCATTCAATGTGACAAAAGATAGCATCCATGGAATGTATCAATCATATGCCTCTATCAATATGCCAACATGTGCATCTACCAATATGCCAACCATGTGCATCTACCAATATGTCAACCATGTGCATCTACCAATATGCCAACCATGTGTCATATCACTCATGATATGTCTCCATCATGAACCAAGTGCCAAAATCATGTATCTTAAACCAATACCAATTGTTGTGTTGATCAAGTAGTACCAATGGTGTAGTATCATCAATCATATGCCATCTATGAGTGTACCAAACATGTATCAATTATAGATCAAGATATGAATCATCAATGATGTACAACATGATCACCTCATCAACTCACCAACCACATGTCCCAATGTGTAGCCCATCCATATGCTAAATGCATGCATCAAGCTTTCCAACAAGTAAGATTCCAACACATCATCAAGATATATCACATAATCAAGGTGTCATAACTTCACTGTCATAACCAGCATTGTTCTTCAACAGAACATGCATCAATCCATACTCATGGGTTAGTGCCATGCACCCAATATTTTATTTTACCTCATCACCTTACATAATCCAATATAGAATCATGAAAACCTGCAGCAAACAATGTAAGAACCTGAAATAAACCATGTCAGACCCTGCATCACAGAGTTATACCATCACATCAAACTGCAATCCCTGTGCATAGCCCTTTTCCTTAGGCTTCACCACATATACGCGGATTGTTGCACAGACAGCTCATGTATGTACTTTACCTATACAAGGTCAACCTGTGTATGTACATGAATGATACCACTGTCAACCACGTATGCCTCAGTAGATGACATTTTTTAACTTCCCTTCGGTCTTTCATTCTATTCTGGTTGCTCTGTCTTCTTCACCCACTTCTGTAGATGTCCCTGCTCCTCAGAACTTGAGCTCTGAGCATCCATATTTTCAAATATGTTTCCCTTCCTTACTTCATTCTTTCTTCTATCCATGCTATGTGAAGTCTGCATCATGGAATTTCTTCTTGTGTTCCAGCACTCCTGGGATTTGTGGCCAAATCCACTACAGTTGTAGCATCTCATGGACCATGGTGTTATAGGGAACAGCAATGTGTCCTACTTGATCACATCTCCAACAACTTATGGTGTTATGAAATATTCCATTATATATTCTTTCATAAGATCTACATTCAAAATCTTTATGACCATATTCATTACATGAATAACAATGCCCATGAAAAATACTTTCATACCTTTGCTTTGGTGTCCCAAATATAGCTTCTTGATGTCTTCCTTGCTTTTTTATTTTGAAATTTTCTTTGCCTTGTGTAGATGGTTGCTTTTCAACCTTGTCTTCCTTCTTTGATGGACTTACCTCATGCTTCTTTGAGGTGCTTGCTTCATCATGTGTATCTTCTTCTTTGTATCCAAGACCTGATTTATCATACGGTGATCTTTGACTTTCCAATATCTCATCCAAGATTTGTGAGCTATTCAAGAATTTGTTTGACTTATCTACCTTCTTTCTAAGGTCAACAACTTCAGCTTCTAACTTATGACATGACTCTTCCTTTTCATTTATTTGATCCTTCAATAGTTCCTCTACCCTTTTGGCTTCTTCGATTTGAATCTTGAGATGGACAATAGTTTCAAAAAAAATTCTAATCTCATCGTCTACCTTCATATCTTCTTTTTCATTCTTTAGTATTGTGATATCTTCTTCCTTTTCTTCTAAATGAGTCTTGTTGCTCTCTTCTTGTTCTTTGAGCATTCCCTTTAACTTCAATATGTGCCTTTGACTACTCCTAAAAAACTTCTTAGTGTTATCTAAAAGATAGTTATAGTGTGTATAATAATGATCACTTCTATATCTATATAAACTCTCTTCAACTTCCTTTTGAAGTTCTAATATATTTTCTTCTATTCTTTCCATGGGATAACTACCATCAAACTTTACACAAAATGTTTCTAGATCTTCTTCTTCACTTGAGAAAAATTCAACATCATCACATTTTGAATCATTGCAATCAAGAGTCTTTGGAGATTCATTTGAAATACTTTTGAGATCTTCCTTTGTGCTATCTTCACTTGAAATGTTTTCAAGATCACATTTTGAAATAATACAATCAAGGGTTTTTTACGATTCTTTACCTTTGATAATATTGATGGAGTGGTCTTCAATATATTTGTTCTTGTTCTTGCTTTGATATGTCTCCTCTAGCTTTAGCCATAGATCCTTGGCGGAAGTGCATTGTCCCATGCTCTCTTTGATAGGGCTTGAGAGTCCACTAAGAATGGTCTTGAGAGCCAATGCATCATTCTTCTTTCCTTCCCTTTGAGCTGCATACTTTGACTTATTCTTTAAAGGAACAATCCACCAATGGCTACCTTCCAAATCGTTGCTCCCATTGTCTTCAAATGTACTCTCATCTCTATTCTCCAAGTAGAATAGTTTTCCTCATCAATGATTGGTACTTCATTATCCATTTGTGTGTCTATGGATCTCCTTCAAGCTTGTTAAGGCTTGCAGTGAAGGATCTCTCTGATACCAATTGTTGGACACACCGACTACACTGAGACAGGGGGGGTGAACCGTGTAAGGCTCTTTTTCCAAAACTCCTTAGTTAACAATCACCATTAACTCATTACTCATTGCTTTCATTTATAACCAGTTAAATTTCAACACATATCAGCAACATATATCAGCAATATATCATCAACAAGTCATCACCACAAGGAACACAAAGAACACAAGATGTATGTACAATTTTCTTTTTATTACAGACTACAATCCTTGGGGTTTTTCAGCAACAACTGAATAGAGTACAACTCTACAAGAGCACCAGCTCTATAACGCAAGACTCATCTTACACCCTCAGTACCAACTGATATGAGGCAATAATCCTCAACAGATATCAATATCTACCATAAACAAGTGCATATTCTTAATCTTTCCTCAAGTGATAATCAACATTATACAGCATATGGATAGTAAAAGTAAAAAGCATCAGTCACACATAAGGTATACACAGAGACATATTTTCACGAGGAAACCCATAAAGGGAGAAAACCTCTTCTTCTTCGAAATTATAGGCAGTCTTTTAAGTTCTATACATCATCTTTAATTGAGCACCAACTCAATGTGAGGCTGCTACCTCTGTTTTACAAGCTGCAACTTGTTTGAGAGCACCAACTCTCTGGTTTCTCTAGCACCCACTAGAAGGAAGCACCAACTCCCTGGTTTCTCTAGCACCCACTAGAAGGGAGCACCAACTCCCTATATGTTCCAGCACCAACTGGATGGAAGCACCAACTTCCAGTTACACAGGCTCCAACCTGTATAACAGAGAACACTTGTTCTCCCTAGCACCACCCTGCCACCCTGGTTTCTCTGGCTGCAACCAGATG